>PVJI01008557.1:0-70298 GCA_004026765.1 Micronycteris hirsuta
ATTTCTGCCTCATATCCCATCTAACCACAGCTGATAGATACAACTGCTATGCTTGCCTGACTTTAAATAACCATGGCTAGTCTGATCTGTGATTTGCCCTGACAGATCTCCATACTGTGTACTTCACATAATACTTGGTGGCACAGCTGGTATCAGCTCCGTGTACCATAACTTCTTGTCCAGTGCTTTATCTTTATATTGTATTCTAAGTGCATTCTATATGGTAGGTAAAAAGAAAATAACTCAAATCCCATCAAACAGTTGCTGGGGGACTTGTATAGCCTTCAACGAAGACGTGGAGATATACACTTTTTAAACAATCAAATGTCTTATATGGCACCAGATGTGAAAAAGCCAGTATTGCATTTTGAACCAGTCTTTGAGTCCCATGGTGTCATATCCATTGGTTCTTTAGCTTCTGAAGAAATACACGACTTTCTCGATAGTCACTGAAGGGCAGAGACCATTTTCTCTTCCATGAAGCAGCCAATGGCAGCACAAAAATCTTCCCAGGAATATTTGTAGGTTCTTAGTGGGAGTTAGTAATGTTATAATCTTTTAGAACACAATCTAGAAAAATGTATCACATTGCATGTGTGTTTTGGCCCAAAATTTCAGTGTAGGAAATGTGCCCCAAGGATACACTCATTGAAGTGTATCATGATACAAATTCAGGGATGTCCACTGTAGCGCTCTGTGAAATAGAAAACATTTGGAAACCATCTAAGCTCAGTAGTCTTCACTACAGTGGACTTTGGGAAATGAATTTTTATGTAATCATTACAAAAGGCAAGATGTGTTGAAGTGGAAAGTTGGCGCTAATACACTGGTGACAAAAAGAGCATGTTATCGAATATTATGTAATATATGGAGACATTAATTTAAAAATATTTATTTGTGCACAAAAGTCCAGAAGGCCATATTAAAGCTATCACCAATGATTAACTTTAGGGATTGGGATTATGGGAAGTGTGTGTGTTGCAGGGTGCAGGGGGAGGTGTGTGGAGGTGGAGGAACACTTTTTTAGTCTTCTTTCTTTATTATTTGATATTTGAAAACAAAATTATTAAATAAAACAACTAAATATTTTAATTTTGAAAAAGATATTTTTTTTCTGGGGGTTAGGATTTTTTTTAAATTAATTTTTTTGTTTAATTACAGTTATTTGCAGCCTCTCCCCTCCCCTCTCCCTTCCCCTCCCGTCCCACCCCCCCAACCTCCCTCCTCCCCCTTAGTTCTGTCCATGTGTCCTCTACAGTGATTCCTGAAAACTCTTCTCCCCATTGTCCCCACCCCCCTCTTGAAAAAGATATTTTTGAGAGAATCTGAAATTTCTAGTATGATAACATCATTCAGAATTACTATCTATGCCAGTCTTGTGCCACTTTATGTCTTCAGCACCAAGACACATTCGGGGTCAAGGTAACCATTATTTCCTTATCTTCTCACCATACTGGGACTACTATTTACCCTCAGCTATGCTTTTTTATAATTATGTTTTCATAAAACATTTGATAGAATTTAGTGATTTTAATAAATAACGAAATCAGTCTTTCTTCTTTTTGTTATCTTCCTCCCTCCCTATCTCTCTCTCTCTGTCATCTCTATTTCTAGCTCTATTTCATCTGCAATCTACTTCTCTCTCTCCCCCCACTTTCCCTCTCTCTCTCTCATCTGTCTAAATTTAGATACTGCAAAAGCCCCAGGATCTTTAATTTAGAAATGCAACCACTGGGTTTGTTGATAAAAGACCCACCATTTGGAGTCTCTAGACACTGATAAAGGATATGAGCCATATTCTCAGGCTCTGTCCCTTAAATGTCTGTATGCTGCTTATTTTCCCCTTACTGCTTCCAAAAGCTATCTCGCTGCTGTGTAGTATTCTCAGATATTGACAGAACAAGGCTAGAAATAAAATTTCAAAAGCTTGGGGAAAATTCTGTTGCAAAAGAAACAAATAAAATTATATTTTTTTGTTTTCTTTTTAAGTAAGTAAAAAGGAACAGAGAAACTGAGGGCTCCTGATGCTTCTTAACATCTGCTAACAAAGTTCCTTGGATTGGAAAGAGATTGCCTTCTTTCATGCTGAGAGAAGCAGAAATGGAAATTATTCCCATCATGGCTTAGCTTGAACACTTGGGGATTTATTGACAGTTTAGTAAAAGCACTTAAAGAAAAGGAGAAAAAGCTAAGTGGTCTGTATTCAGGCAAGTCCTTCTTCTGCAGATATGACCACGTGAGGCCAGGTGTCTTCAGGCCATAAAAAGGACTCGTGGGAAATAGCTGTTTTCTTCTGGGGTATCCTTCCCCAGTCCACACTCCCCTGCTTTCTTCCCCCAGACGACCTATCCATCCTGTCTGCCTAAACCAGCCTGCTTGGTTTACTCTCATTCTTCTCTCACTCAATCCTGCAAAACAAAGCTTACCTGTTCCATGTTCTGTTCTTTTGGGGCTCAGGTGTTGGGCAGGTGTGTAGTGGAAAAAATTCATGACTAATCTTCAAGTGTTTTGGATTCAAGAGTTTCCTGAGAATAGGTTATTAAGATCAAATGGCATAAAAATAAACATAAGAGCTTTGTGGCCTATTAAATATTATTATTCTAAGTTGTTGTTTTTCATATTCTGTCCTTACTGCTGAGAGCTCTGAGCTTGTGCAGGTCACTTAACCTACCTGGACTTTTGTTTCCTTGACTATAGGCAAGGGTGAAGACAGTGAAGTCCTGCCCAGCACTGAAGTCCTGTGGGTTATTAAAGTCCAGCAGGTGCTAAACACCATTCGAACAAAGATTTCTCCAAAGTACCTCTTCAAATCAAGAGAGTGATTAATAACCCCAAGATGATAATAGAAGAACTATTTGGGGGTCGAAGAGAAATGGGAAAAACTTTGGTTCTCAAATCTAGGTGCTGCTGTTGAATAGAGTTGGGAGTGGCATGCCCAGCACTGCAGGAAAACGTTATGGTAGGAAATTAATCCAGAAAGCCTATTCCTAAGGCTAGCAACTCATTATGTAAAGTAAAGTTTTAAGGGAGGTTTTCTTTTGTTGATGAACACAGCACAAAATCATTAGAATTTTTAAAAGAAAATGATCCTTTTCTCTCATGAGCCTGCTACTTTTTAATTTCTTTTTTAATTACAGCACTGTCTCTTCCTAAAATACCAAAAGTCGTTCCATTCATGGGAACTATAAATTAAGAATGTGAATTGCTTACTGAGAAAACCAAGGTGATTGTTCTGGTCCAGTGGTCTAAGGCAGGGTTCAGTGTCCTAGAAACAGCTGGAAATCAGTGTCCAACCTAGCAGCTGCTCTTAAACATTCAGGATTCTTGTGTTTTTCCAAGAACTATCTATGAGAATCCCAGTTATCTGATTTACACAGAAAATTTATATCTTTTCCCTGACTTAAAGGATTGTCTGCAGCAGGGATTAGGTAGCAGCTATGGTTAAGGAAGATTTTGATAAGACTGGTGCCTTAGATCATAATAGGCCATTTACATTATCTGTCCTTACGCACGCATCGTCTCCTCCCATCTTCCCAGGAACCTGGTGAAGAGTCAGAGTAGGTGATGGCTAGTTTTTTCCCTACTCCTTCTGTTGAGAGGTGGAATCCGTGTCCCTCTTTCGAAGCTGGGTTGGCCCTGTGATGTCTCTGTTTTCATCCATAGAATACAGAAGAGATAGCACTATGCCCATTCTTGGGCCCAGGCTATAAACTGTCAGTTTCTACTTCTTGTCTCGAAGAGCAATTTCTCTGAGGGCCTGTTGCTGCCACGTTAAAGTCCAACTACTCTGAGGCTGTCATGCTGCAGGGACCACATGTGGGTACCTCAGGCTCCTGTAGCAGCTGAGCCTGGCCTTCCACACAGTCCTGCTAAGGCACGGATATGTGAGTGTGGCCATCTTGGAATTTCAGAACAGCTACCCTCAAACAATACCACCGAGTGACCTCCGTCAACACTGCATGGGGCAGACTCATCATCCAAACGAGGCCTGCTCAATTTTCTGATCCACAGAATCATGAGCTATAGTAAAATGGTTGTTAAGTCACTAAAATTGCAGGGTAATTTGTTACACAGCCATAGGCAGATAACTAGAACAGACAATAGTGACTCCATTTTATAGATTAACTCTGAGGTTCAGAGAGCTATTGTGAGTTGCCTAAGTACTTGAATCCAAACTCTCTTACTAGAAATAGTCTATTATGCCACATTTCTTCTTCATGATAATACTTTTTTCACTCTAAGAAATGGTCTTTTAAATCTCAAGATGTGATTTATTATGACTTGTACTGTTTTGAAAAGCTTAGGACAAAGTTTTTTTTTTTTATAAATGATTTTATTTATTTATTTTTATAGAGAAGGGAGGGAAAAAGAGAGGGAAACATCAGTGTGTAGTTGCCTTTCACATGCCCCTACTGGAGACCTGGGCCACAACCCAGGCATGCGGCCCAACCAGAGACCCTTTGGATCGTAGGCCAGCCCTCAATCCACTAAGCCATACCAGCCAGGGCCAAAAAAAGCTTTGAACAAAATTTAAAATTCAATTTTATTAATTATAGCTTTTACTTGTTCCCAGGTGTCTATTTCTCATATATTAACTTATCTTGTATGTTTTATTTTAAGCTGGTATAAATCTTTTTTGAAGAAAAGAGAGACATTAATAAATTCAATAAAATACTCATTAAGCCAAACTTAATTGATGGCCTGATTTTAGAGTTGTGAGATACAACCCGAGATATACCTATGAGATACTCTAATACTAAAATGTATTCATTGTTTAGGTGAAATTCAAATTAATTGGGCAGGTTACATTTTTGTTTGCTAAATATGGCAACATTATCCTCTTGAAAAAATAATTTCCTATCAACTTTGGTACTTCTCTATTTCAGGGGGCTCTCAGCAGACATTTGCAGTTAAAATCTAGCTGGGTGGTGAAGGGAGGGTCTTCACCAAACATTAGGGTTGGAGGCAGAACTCCAACGAAAAGAAAGCTGATATATCTCCTGTCTCCTTTCTCCAGCATTCCCATCTCTTTCTCCAGTCCTAGGATCCATTCCCACAAGGCCCTGTTCGAATTAGCTCTTTTTTTCCGATCATGTGTATTAAATATGTATTGAGCACCTACTACGTGCCAGGCACAATAATCAACAACTACTGAGGATTGAATACACATAAGAAAGGCCTCAGGGCATAAGAGGAAGAAGTTATTATAAAAAGTTGACCTTTAAGCAATGTAGGGGTTAGGGGCACTGACCGTTCCCCATATAGTCAAAAATCTGTTTATAACTTCTGACTCCTCCAAAACCTGATTATTAATAGCCTACTGTTGACTGGAAGCCTTACTGATAAGTAGTTGATTAACACTTATTTTGTATGGTATATGTATATTGTATTCTTACAATAAAGTAAGCTAGAGAAAAGAAAATGTTATTAAGAAAATTGTAAGAAAGAGAAAATACATTTACAGTATTTATTGGAACTTCCCCCCTTCCCATATAAGTGGACCTGCATAGCTCAAACTATGTGGTTCCAGGGTCATTTGTACTCAGAAGCAACACGATGTATTTTTATATTTTACCATTTTTCCAAATCCTGTGGAAAGCCCTTAAAAAGAAGATTCTACCTGAGCTGGGAGTTGACAGGTAAGCAGGAGCTTTCCAGGTGAAGGGTCTGGAGGAGGGAAGGACATTTCCATCAGAGGGCACAGCAAGTGAAGTCTCCTGGAACGTTCCGTGCGGCTGCAGTGGCAAGGGAGGGTTCAAAGGTCGGGAGGTCGTTGCGTTGTGAGGTTTTAATGGCCAGGTAAGGTAACAGGATTTTTTTCAAACAGACCCTGTAAACAATGAAGATTACTGAGCCAAGGACTTAAACAATAAGATTTAATTTTTAGGGGGATTGACCAGAGTAGAAAGACTAAACGGGAAACTGCTATGCAGTTATGGCCAGGCTAGGGCCAGGTTGTGGCCAGTTCTGCCAGGTTAGGGGCATGACAAGCTGCTAAAGGTAGGTTTATAGATGGCCTTGATTATTAGGAAGTCTTCAATATAAAAACAAATACGTCTTTAATAGAAAATCCCAGGATCTATGACAATGGAGATACTGTTGATATGTCTTTAAAACAAATCAGGGAGAATATAACTTACTCTGTCTATTCTTCAGAATTTTCTGATTGTCACCCTTATGAAAAACACTTTTCTGAAAAGAAATTCTAAACAAATTTGTTTTGCTAGTCCTAAAATGGGTTTAGACAGTCAAAATAAAATAGATGTCTAAAATAAATATCTATTTTTAAATTTAATTTAACTTTAAATTTAGTTTTTAATTTATTGGGATGACATTTAATAAAATTACATAGGTATTGGGTGTACAATGCTATAGTACGTCAACTGTATATAGCATTGTGCATTTGCTACCCCAAGTCAAGTCTCCTCCTATCACCGTCTATCCCTCCTGTACCCTCCTCGACCTCCCGCCACCCTCTTTTCCCTCTGGTAATCACCATTCTGTTGTCTATGTCTATGAGGCTTTTTCTTTTTCTTTTCTTTTGCTTAATTCCTTCACCTTTTTCACCCAGCCCTGCAACCCCATTTCCCTCCGATAGCTGTCTGTCTTTTCTCTACAAGTCTATCTCCATTTGGTTAGTTCGTTACATTCTGCAACTTGAGCAAACTTCCTGCTACTGAAGAAAAAGGAGGAGGGAACCATATGTAACCAGATGAGTCAAAAGACCTAGGTTCATGCATTGACAGCCACTGATTAGTTGTTGCTTGATGATGGCCAGCACTCTCAGACCCTATATCCTCAGTGTCCTTGTCTGTAAAATGAGGAAAACAGGACCTACCAGCCTGTCTCACAGAGTCGTTGTGGAGATCAATGAAGATAATGGCTATAAAATATACAACTATCGCTGTTAACATCTTCCACTGTTAATGTAATAATAGTGAACATTTGTTGGGTGCTTATGATGTACCAGACTCTGTGCTAAGGAATTTGCATATATTCTCTTATTTGACTTTACAACTGCCTTATGAAATAGTAACTTATGAAACAGTTACTATTGTGATCCGCATTTTACAGAGAGAGAACAGAGACGTAGAGATAATGTCACTTGCCCACTGTCACAAATGGCGTATGATGGAACTGGAACTCTGACACAGGTTTGTCTCGAGTCCATGCTCATTCTGACCACACGACACTGCATCCTTCTGTGTAGCTCTTTATAATTCACACACTGTTTACAAAGATGTATTGATGTAAGAAATGACTGAATAAACCTTGTTGGGTACCTACTATATTTCAGGAATTATGTTTGGTATTCATTTAGTCCTCACGTCAGGGAAGTATTATGAATTTGTGTTTTTCTGATGAGGAAATTAAGGTTTAAATTTAAACAATTTCCCCAAGATCACATAGAAAAAGCCTCAGGACTGGACGGAGTAAGGACTAATCTAACTAACAGTATTTACTGGAGCTAGGATTTAAAGTGAGTTCTTCTAATTCCACACTATTTTTCACTGCTTCATGGTGCCTCCTATGATCATGTGTGCATGTGCCTTCGTGTGCATCTTCAAAGGGAAATCTGTACTATGCAGAAGTCTGTGACCTGCCAACAGGCATTCACTGCTCCCACCGCCGGGACCTGCTGTTAGTAGTCACGGTCTCCCTGCAGCTTCCAAACAGCAGTGTGACAACAGAGAACAGCTTGGCTTGAAGAATGTTAGAATATTTCCTGACCTGTGTTCGCGATGCCCCCTGCTTGTTATGCTAGCAGACCAGGTGCTGTCTGAAGCCCAGGTTCATAGAATTGACTCTAATAAATATTGTTATATGTTGTTATAGTGGAGATGCTCAAACTTTATCATTCATATGAATCACCCAGAAAACTTACCCCCACCCACTCCCCAAGATTTTGTAAGCATTCTAGAAGCTTCTGATGCAGGAATTTCTTGAATGCTATTTTGAGAAACACTGGACTGTATTTCTTTCTGCTCTGTATGGCCACAACAATTCACATCCTATTGCACTAGATGTTTTTGGAAGGGTTGGAATAAGCAAGGCTGTGTAAGTGTGATCTTCGCTATGAATTCAGAAATGTGTGTATTTGGGATTTTGGTCTGGTAACCTGAATTTTTTCTTGTGAGTTGTGGGTGACTTGTGACATACAGCACTTGTCATTAGCTCTGGAAATGTTATTTTGTAGACCTGGGTGCTCCCAACATCTCACCACAGAGTGGCTTATATCCACATAATCTATCAGTAGACGAGTAAAACTAAAACTATATAAAAAGTACATAATGAAGTGGAGAAAAGGGAAAGCTGGTAGTGCTCACTCTGAGAAATGCAGGTTATTACTGGATGTAATAAAGCACAGGATGTTAGATATAATGGCATGAACAACACAGCAAAGGGAAAAGGAGTGTAAGCCATGAGGGTTTGAAATATGTGCCGAATTCAGACTTGCCCTCCTTAAGCAGGTTCACAGTATAGCTCATGTCAATTTTTCAAATGATCTTGTTTGAAAGCCCAATCCATCCTACACTGTGGCAGAAATTAAGCTATTGATTTCATTTCCAGTTAAATGAAATGTTTATCATTTAAACTCTTTCATGACATTCACAAAACATGGTTTATACTCAATGGATAATCACTTTTTTTACTTTCAAATATTCTTTCAGAAGACCCTTCCCCTCTGTACCAGGAAAGGATCTCTGCTATGTTGTTCTAACTTAGAAGTAGCTACTGTTCGTGGTTACTGAGTCAGCTGTGGCTGCCTAGGATGAATACATTCAAAATGCATCCCAACATGCCCAGAATATTACTGAGAATCTGATGCCAAGAATTACCCTGAAAAAAATAAGTTCACAAAATCAGTTCTGTAGGGCAGTATGTAACTAAGAGACTATGTTTGTTGGGTGGATATTTACAAGGTAAGTCTAACCTCTGGTTAACAGCAGTATTCTTTGCTTTCAAAAAACTTTTGGAATTTTTATGTCCATTCTAATGTGGAAAATCTATAATCAACTCTTAATTTCTCTTCTTTACAATGACTAAGAGTGAAATTAATCTTCACGGCATGTGTACAGAGTCTGGAATTTGAACATTGCAGCAACGGAACATCACAGAATAGCCTTTCCTTGTGGAGTGGCCACCTGTATTTTGACTTTGAGAAAATATTTTTTGAGAACCACATATTTACAAGATGCTATTCTAGAATTATAATAATAGTTTCTAATTTATTATATCCTTTGCCTAACATAGCACAAACCGTTTTCTGATTCAAATGACCCTCACTGACCTGCCCACAGCCTCCCAAAGTAGCCAGGGAACGCGCCAGCACCCTGATTAGACTAGACCGTTACAGGTCCACTGCGCTGCTTCCCATCATGTGCTAGAATTACCACAGTTTAATCAACTTACTGCCCATGACTTAGACCAGAGAAAAAGAGAGAAGTAGAAACCAAACTAGTGTAATCGGTTGTTCAATTTAAACTTCAGATATTATTTTCTCTGGCCTAATTCTATCCCAATATTAGAGGATCATGTAATTATTTTTAATGAGATGAATTTAAAAAATCCTAAAAATCATATTTCTACATGGAAAATTTCCTTGATGTAATTTTAGGTGTTTACATAACTATATATGCAATATAATCTTAATTTTAAAATATCAAATGCATATGTATGGACACATAGAAAAAAGATTGGAAAGAAATACATGAAAATATCAATGAAGTTAGGAGCTCAGCTTCATTAGTTACTAGGAAAATATGAATTAAAACCACAATATTGCAACACTTTCTCTATTAAAATGGTTGAATTGCAAAAGAAAAACGTACCAAGTTTTGTTGAAGGTATGGAGCGACTAGAAGTCTCATACCCTGTTAGGAGGAGTGTAAATTGGTACAACCACTTTGAAAAACCATTTAGCTGTATCTATTAAACTGAATGTATGCATATTCTATAACTATATCCTATGACCCAGCAATTCTACCTCTAAGAAAATATTTAACATAAATGCATATAAAGGCTCACCACAAAACCTGTACAAACTGCTAGTGGTGGAACTTTGATATTTGTAACTTCCCCCAAATGGTAGTATATTCACCACTATGAGAACAAATGGCTATACAGGATAATATAAATAAATTTCACAAATATCTGTGTTTTCTCAACTCATGTTGAGAGAAAAATGTTATATATAAATCAAAAGCAGACAAAGTTTATTTATGGCACTAGAAGTCAGGATAATGGCATTTATCTTTGGTGACAGAAGAGGATATGAAATAGGGAAGATTCTGAGGTGCTGATAATATATTATTTCTTGATTTGGGAGCTAAAGCTGATTACACAGGTGTGTTTGTGAAAATTTACTTAACTAGATACATATAATTATTGCAATTTCATTGTTCTTACACAACAATTAAAAAGTTCCAAAAAAAAAGAAAGAAAAGTTAGTGGCTGTTATTTCTCCATAGTGAGATATGGGTAAATTTTAGATTTCTCCAATATTTTCTATATCATAAAAATATTACATTCTTATAATTAGAAAAATGTATTTAAGAAATCTTTTTCTATACAATTTATTGAGGTGTAATTATTATAATACTTTAAACTCCATGAAAAAATTTTCAAATTTTAAAGAAATCTTTCATATCTGCTATCCCATCCATAGTGTTACGAAGTGATCACTATTTCCTACTTAATTAGATTTTCTTTGAGTCAGATTCAGAAACTGAATATTTTCTCAACATTCTGAGGTTACTCTTACTCACAATTGATTTTGAGAACTAGGCAGTGTATGCTGGTGCAAAGAGGGATGCTTTACAAAAGAGGAGCAGAACAGGGAGAAGTTTGTTCTCCCTGTTGGTCAGTCATTTCCCTGGCTAGAGGCGTCACTATCTGACTTGAACATATTTTCACTTCTGCGATGCATAAGTGAATTATGAAATGTCAGAGAACATTATGATGTAACAAAGACCTGCTCTATTCTTATATAAGGAGATTTCAAAATAATATTAAAATAAGTGATGATATGAGCCAATTGCTGAAACCTGCCCAGTTTGTGATTTATATAAAATTATGTCAAGATGATCCTAGTTACTGTGTTGTGCTCAGAGAAAGATTATTAGTAATAAAACATTTATTTTAATCTAAATTCTCATTAAAGACATCATTGATGAATATTTATTGATTATTCATTACCTACTGGGTATTAAAAAATAGAGCAAAATGTCAAATAACAAGGCTAGTTTCCTCCACTGCTTAGAAGATAGTATATAACATTGACATATAATGGCAAAGAAATTCAGATGCAAGAATATCTAACCATGGGCTCCTGTATGTAGAACATGTGATTAGGCTGATAATTTTTCACCTTAAATAGTTCATAATTATAAAGCAAATTTGCATTTACTCTCAGATAGTAGTTTCCACACTGGATTAACCCATAGTGCATAATTGTGCAATTACTTTCAAATGAGAACCCTTTACTGTTTTATTTTAATCAATGTCACCTGCCTTCCTATTAGTAACCACGGTTGTTTATAATTTTTTCCACTTTATGCTTGTGTAAAGTGCCCTTCATTTAAAAGGTAGGTGAAAACAATTTGAAAGGATCTTTAAGATTATTCAGAAGGCACTTTCAGAACTTAAACTATATCATAATGAATTATTCACAAAACAACATTAATCATGATTATCTTGACTCAATTTTTGAATAAAATACAGTTCTTCAAAGTCTGTTCAAACAAAAATTTTGAAAATGATAGACATTTCATTTGAGTGCAATTTTTAAATCTCTTCTCTAGGTTTTGCTCGAAAAGTCTTAAATGCATTCAACTATAGTTTTCCAATCATTTTTATTGATTGTTGATTGTGATGTCATGGATACCAAAACTGAAGGAAGTAGTTAGGCAGGGATCAAAATATATTGTCTGGAGGCAGACAATTTCCCCTGCAGAAAAGTCATCTTTCTACTCTGTGCATAAATAAGTGCAGCATGGAGTAACCCTAGAGAACAGAGAATTTCTCTTTCTTATTTGATAATTGCACAAAATGAACTCCAGAGATGTCAAAAGAGGAAAGAGCCAAGTACACAGAGCTAGTTAGCAGCAGTTGTTTACAGTTAAAAAAAGAAAAAAAGTTTCCATAAATCCTACTCCCTTTTTCTTTATTATTCCAAAGAATAAATTATACTTTGTGAAGTGCATTGTCCTATGATAACATAAGGAGCAATAAAATTTATTATAGTGTTAATATTTCTAATTTTTATCTATGAAAACTTAGGGCTCCCTTAAATGTAATCTGTTTTAGCCAACCCAAACTGTTTAGCCCATTCTTCAGTGTCTCCGACTGCCCTTTGTACTTTTCCTGTTCTTCAGTTGGTTACCTCCTAGTTCTCACTTTTTATTATAAATTGCTAAATTAAAATTCACTTTATTGATGCAATTATGAGAAAGAGTACAGAGTTAGGACATGTTTACATAATTTATGGCTTTGCCTAAAATTTGTAGAAATGAATAAAGAAAATACCAAGAACAAAAATAGAGATAAAATTTCATCTTTAGGAATGCAAGGGCATGATCATAAAGTCAGATTACAAACTCACCAGATATCACACGTTTGTATGAAGACAAATGAAGATACTCAGATTTGTATCAGAAAGTGGGCAAGGAAGTTCCAGTGATGAAAAGCAGCCATGGGAGACAGCAAAGCAAGCGGCCTACTTGACACTTATCCTCCCTCCACAGCCCAGAAGTGCTGATCTAATGGAAAAATCACATTTTGCTACCATTTTAACGCCCTAGGCAAGTTTTTAATAGGAATCTGGTGCATGGTTGAAGGCAAGATTAAGTGTAAAGAGAGAATGCAAATAATACTTGGTGGTGGTAGTGTTAGTCATGGGAGATTTGCAGCTACTTCATGAAGACTGTAAAAGATGGATTAGGGAGACTGAAGCTGGGGAACACCTAAGTACTATGTACTCTCTTTCCTTAGAGATAATGGAAAGGACCCAGAGCAAGGTACTCAAATTTTCACAGAAGCAGGCAAATGCAACCCACCTAAACTTTGGCCACCAATTTCTCCAGCTTACTTTTCACACAGCCTCTAGTAACTGAATGACTTATTAAGAAGTATGGGTTTGTGCTCTGGGTTTTCAGGTCAAAGTCTAAGGGAATATTTAAACCATACCCAGGTAAACAAGGAATAGAATTTTATTAGCAAAGTTCAATGACAAACAGTCCTTCAGCTAGATTGGCAGAAGGAGTAGAAATCTATCAAAGAAAAGTCAGTATGGTCTCAGATGTATTTACTTTATTAGAAGTAGAAGATAATGAAACAGTAATAAAGGTTTTGAGGAAAACGAATGTAGTTCGTCTTCAAGAAAGGAGTTCAAGACTTCTCATTATCACTTCTTCCACTTCAGGAAAGAGGAAAATTGATCTCAGATCCTACAGCATCATGTAGCCTAGGCTGGCTAGTGGGGAAAGTTCTGTGTAATGAGAGTTAAAAGATCATTGCAAATAGATACATCTCTGTCTTCTGTATTTCCCTTCCATAATGCGGACATGGTAAGGACCAAGAACCTTGACTCAGCAATGGAAAGAAAATAATCCCAGCTCAGTCTTTGGAATTAAGGAAAAATCATTATCTATCTTTCTCTGTTTAGATTGCACCTGGTGCTGGTATTTTATTAATCTGGAGAAAAAATATGTGTATTTTATTAATCTGGAGAAAAGAAATAGGACCTATTTTAGCCTAATTTGTCAAAAGTTATTTAAGTCTAGGAATAGTTCACATGGGCCTTTCCTGGCCAACAGAGTTCTCTACATTGGGCTGTAGAAACAGTGTTACTAGTAGTTAACTAGGAATGACTGACAAAAATTTAAAGTTAGAAAGTAATCCAGGGTTTCTATTCAAAATGGGGCTGTGATTTCATGTTTTTGTCCTTACTTGCCACTCTAAATATATAGCAATGCTACATAAACTAAAATGAAAAGACACGGTGAACTAAAAAATTACCTACGTATGTGAAAATGCAAGAGAAAACCCCCAAATAGTAAATACAAGCCTACTGGACTTTGGAGCCAGAATTAGAGAATTAGCTGGGATGAAGTAATGGGTACTAAATGCGGCCCATGTAAGGCAGGAGACTAAGGTCAGGCTTACGGTTCAAAAACAGGAGCTGTGTGGTAGCTCTATCATCAATGAAGGAAAATCGTAAAAATCTTTCTTGGATTACGGATTGTATAGAACTGTGTATATGAAGACACAGGAGTAAGCAGACACAGATTCAAGCGTAGGACCCGGACCAAGCCACTGACTGGGTCACTCACTAAACGTTGTCAGGTGCTTGAACAGGGACCCAGGGACGAGGTGGAGTTTGAGACAACTGTGGAAGTGGTAGGCAAGGAGGAATGTGCACAGAGGTGAAAAACCAAGTTCCCATGGAAGGTAAGAGTTCAAATTAAAAATTCAAACACACTAAGGAAAACAATACTAAAAAAACCAATAACGCTAAAAATGAGAAAGTGAATTAACTTCAGGTTAACTTTGGGTTAATTGACTTGCAGGTTATCCTGAAGATAAAAGATGTAAATATTGGAATAATAAAATCAACATTTGAGTAAATTCTAAACTAGAAAACGTCAACAGAAGAATTAGCACATTGGAATATAGCATAAGAATCCAACCAAATCATGAAACGTTAAAAGACATGGAAGATAAGTTGAAATATTCCTATGTAAATTTAATAAAAATTCAAAAATAAGGACAGAACAAATAGTAGAAATATTTTTAAAATGGTGGTTAAGAATATTCTAAAATTAAAGAAACATATTAGCTTCATTTGAAAATGTTCGCTATATCAGTTTCCTGGAACTGCTATAACAAAGTATAATATCACAGACTGGATGTCTTAAAATAATAAAAAAATATTATTTCACAGTTCTGGAGGCTAGAGGCCCAAAATCAAGGTATCGGGTGCATTGGTTCCTTCTGAGGACTGTGAGGGAGAAGTTATTTCCTGCCTCTCTCCTATCTTCTGGTGGTTTGCTGACAATTTTGGTGTTCCTCAGCTTTGATCTTCACGAGGAATTTTCTCTGTCTCCTGTCTTTTCTATGTGTGTCTGACTCTGTGTCAGATCTCCCCTTTCTATAAGGATGCCAGTCATATTGAACTAAAGCACACCCCAATGACTTCACTTTAACCCAACTAGCCCTGTAAGGACCCTGTTTCCAAAGAAAGTCACATCCTGAGGTACTAGGGTTAGGACTTCGACATATCTATTTCAGCAGACACAATTCAACTCATAACATTTTCCAAATACTGAACAGGAAAAATTCAGTGAAACTTCAGAAAATCAAACATCAAGGTAACTAAAAAGAAGAGGTAGCTTGGCAGTAAAATTCTCAATAGCGGCGACAATTGTCAGAAGACAAAGGAAGAATATCTTCAAGGATATTAAGCTAGAATTCTATACCCGATTAAAATCTCCTTCTAGAGTCAAGACTAAATAAATAATCATTTTCAAACACAGGAAGTTCTAGAAAGCTCCACGCATAGATTCTCACATAAAAGCCTACTAAAATTGAACCTAAAGGGAGAGAGTAGGGTGTAAGGACCTATAGTGAGTTCGGAAATTGGTCACATAAATGGGAATAGCAATTAACTACTAAATGTTTTATATGTAATATATATAATATGTATGTAATATATAACATATGGTATATGTAATATATTATACATACCATATATTATATGTAATGTATATGGTATTCTATGTGGGTACTTTAAAAAAGAACAAAAAACTAATAAGATCACAAACATTGACAGAATGAAGGTAAAAATGTTCTAAAAACATCTTATTTGAGAGGATATAAATTTAGGTTTTGTTAGAAGAATTTATAGATAAATATACAGAGTGGGGCAAAAGTCATCTGGAAAATAATACGATAATTAATAAATAATATAAGAAAGCCTCTTTCCCATACTCATAACCACAACCCACCTTACCCCACCCTGTACATGGCAAATATCCATCAGAAGACACAGATAAAAAGAAAATAGGTGGAAATGACAATGATACCAAACAAAGCTGATTCATAGGCAGTGAGAATGACACAAAATAGTAATGTTACAAATACTACAAATTTACAAATAAGGAGAAAAAATGAGGTACACTGAAAAAAATCAATAGCTCAGTTGAAAATAAACAATAGCCAAACAAAGCTAATTAATAGAAGAACTACAATTGGCCAAGAAACATGAAAATTAAATAGCATTAATAATCATATAAGTGAAAATGATAAATTATAAAATATATTTTGGCTTTTGGATTAGTACATATTAAAAAATAGAAATAAAATCCATTATTAACAAGCCCTGGCTGGTGTTGCTCAGTGGATTGAGTGCCACTCTGCAAACCAAAATGTTGCCAGTTTGATTCCCAGTCAGGGCACATGCCTGGGTTGTAGGACCAGGTCCCCAGTAGGGGGTGCTAGAGAGGCAACCACACATTGATGTGTTTCTCTCTCTCTCTTTCTCCCTCCCTTCCCCTCTTTCTACAAATAAATAAATAAAATCTTTTTAAAAATTGAAAAAATCTATTATTAATGAAGATGTAAGAAAATAATAACTCATGTTTTAATGATGGGAGTTAAATGGGTAATTATTTTTTAATGATATATTTTTAAAGATTTAATTAATTTATTTTTAGACAGAGGAGAAGGAAGGGAGAAAGAGAGGGAGAAAAACATCAATGTGTGGTTGCCTCTCTCATGCCCCCAACTGGGGACCTGTTCCTGCAGCGCAGGCCTGTGCCCTGACTGGGAATCAAACTGGCGACCCTTTGGTTTGCAGGGTGGCACTCAATCCACTGAGCTACACCAGCCAGGGCAAATGGGTAATTTGTTTTATAAATAATCTGGTGTATGTATCAAATTGTAAATTAAACAAGTTATTTGACCTAGGGTATAATCCCACTTTTAGAAACTTAGTCTAAGGAGACAACGTTGTTCTTCACATTGTTAATAATACCACCTTGAGACTTTAATAGGATAAAGTACTCATTTTAAAGATGATAAGGCAGAGCAGCATAAAACAGGAATGCTCTTGGGCATCCTTCATTGTTCTAACTTTTGTCTGAATGACTCTAAACCACTTTTGCCACAGCACTATAAAATACAGAAACATAATCTTTTCCCTTTTAAATTAAGAACATGATTTTATTGTCATAAATTAGGAATGGCCTTAATAAACAACAGGCAAGCAAGACATATTGTCTAATTATTACCAGAAGAAACAGTTGCTCCTGAGCCAAAGCCATTCTTCTTGGCAGACACCCTCCATTACATCGACTCATTGAGATACCTGCAGTCAATTTATCTTGAAGGATTTCATTGTATTGTTTAATTTTATGACAATGGTTTTTATTCCTTCCCTGAAAAATGCCTAGGCCTGTCATTGAATCCTGTTCCAGGGGTAAAGTCATAAACGCAAATGTCCCCAGATGCTAAGAGGTAAAGTAATTGAGTGAAATAGTCTGTATGGGAGATATGGTCAGTTGAGAGCACATGATTCTTTGGCGATAATCTCTGTTTTTTAGCAGTTAGGCAATTTGGGAGATATTTTTTCCAATTGTTTCACTCAATGAATGGGTCTAGTCTTTGGGTGGCTTCTGTGACAGCGGACAATGAAATCTACTGGGTCGGGACATTCGATTTCATCTTCCAGCCGCCAGGCCTCTCCAGGTCCATGAAAGCAGCTACCTGTTCCAGACACGCAGTAACAGCTCGTTCAGAAACGTTGCATGTGCTGTGACTGGGCCCCTCTCTCAGTCATTTCCCACGGAATTATTACTGTAGTATATGTGCTCAGGCCACCACATAACATTTATACATCTTACTGAGTAGCCTAGAACAGTGCTTCCCTACAGGATCTGGTCCAGCCTGTGAGGCACCACTACCTTCTTCAGGCATCAGTACTGTTCGGTGTGAGTGTCTCCATTACCTATCGTCCCCTTTCCAGTAATTCCTCACTGGAGAATTGATGGAGAAAGATAAAGCTGAGTCTATTTTAGTTCATTTTCGTTCACAGGTGCTAATTTGTGGTATAGATCAGGACTACATCAGAATCAAAGTAGTTCCAGAAGATATTATTCCAAACAACAGCAACAAAATTAATTTTCTTCAAACTTAACTAAAACTGAATTAATCAGTTTTTCCGATCCCAAGCTCTTCTTCCCTCCATGTTCCCTATTCCAATGAGGAGAACTACTATCTACCCAGTTTTTTTCAGCCCAAACACAAGCATGCCTTTGATTCTTCTTCCTTCCCAACTATATCCCTTCTAACAACTCACTGTGCCCTGCGAACTTTTATCTCCTCAATTGATGCCAATGCGTCTACTGCCTTGAATATACACCATTTTAAAAGATCTTCATTTTTTCTCCTTCAGTCCATCCTTGTCCCCTGTTATTTGCTTTCTATACTACAGCCAAAGTGTCCTTTCCAAGATGCAGATCTGATCATCTCACTTCACCACTTAAATCTCTCAGTTGTCTTCGGGCAAAGGGCCCTCGGCTTAACACGGCACTTATAAGGTCCTTTAGGATGCCTACCTGCCTTGCCATGTCATTTCTTACCATTCCCTTGACCAATATTTTGAACTATATTCAGTTTTTGGGATAATGCCTTTCTCTTTCCCTAAGCTTTGGTTCTTTGAACAAATTCTTCCCTCTTGAATTCCGTTCCAACTGCTCTTTATCTGGCTAATTTATGAGGACATTGCACGTCTTATTGGAACACCACGTTGTGTGGGAGGACTTCTCTAATCCTTCAGCCTGATTTAGACGCCCCTGTGTTGTGGTAATCCCACAGGATATATTACACCAAATTGTAATTATCTGTTTACTTCCTTATATGTCAAACCCCAGTGCACTGGATGATAAATTTTTGAAGCCTGAAATCATCTTTGTTTCATTTGTCTAGTGGTTAGCATAATGTTATACAAATAATTTGCATAAATAATCACTAAATGCTAAAAATTCACTAACTGAATGAATGAATGAATTGAAATAGAACTTGGCTAGGGATATTTACTAGGAAGTGCAGTCTGTCAGCACCAGACTATACCAAACAAGGCCTATCATGGGCCATTATTAATATCAATAATTTTTCATAAATGTTAAGAAGATCAGAACATTTTCAACATTCAGAATTGTTAAATATATTTGAACTAATAACAAAGAAATATTAATGGCAGAGTTCCCTTTATTAAACAGATGGCATTTATATTGTATGAACATTTATTGAGTGCCAGCAATGTGTGAACCTGTAGGCAGAATGTGTTAGATGAAGTTTTTGCTTGGGAATGAAATTTGACAGGCAGACAATGTGAAAACACAGTACAAGCCTATATTATGCTCAACAGGAGGAGGAACAATAGGAATCTTCAGTTTGCCTGTAAGCTTTTTCCCAACAGAATGTTTAATTTAATATCACAGAGAAGAACATTTGGGAATCTATTTCACTTTGAATTATGGGGATTACCAGCCTGGGCCCAGGTCATATAGGTTTAAATCCAATACTGACTCTTCCACTAACCACTTAGAAGAGATCCTTAATGATGCTAACCCTTAGTTTTCGAGTATTAATGGGGTAATAATAATACCTGTCCCTGTGATGGTTAATTTTATGTGTCAACTTGACTGGGCTAAGGGACACTCAGATTGTTGGTCATCATTTCTGGATATGTCTTTGAGGGTGTCTCTGGATGAGATTAGCATTTGCATCAGTAAACTGAGTAAAGCAGATCATCCTCTCCAGTGTGGGTGGGTATCATCCAATTTATCGAGGGCCTGAATGAACAACAAAGAGGAGGAAGGGCTAATCACACTCTCTTCTTGATTTGGATGTCCATATTCTCTTGCCATTGGACATTGGAGCTCCTGGTCTCAGACCTTTGAATTCTGGGACTTATACCAGGAGTCTTTCTGGTGCTCAGGCCTTTGGCCTTGGTTTAAATTATATCACCAGCTTTTCTGCTTTTCTGGCTTGCAGGTGGTGTACAGTGGGACTTCTCAGCTTCCATAAGTATGTGAGAAAATTCTCATAATAAATCTACTCTTATATACCTATCTATATCCTATTGTTTTGTTTCTCTAGAGAACCTTGATAAACAGTCTCATAGACTTATTATTGCAAAGGTTAAATAACATTAACTATATAAAATTCTTGGTATAGTACCTGATACAAAATACTCAGTAAACGTTAGATACTAAAGTTCTTTAGTCTAACCCCGCCATTTTACAGATGATGAAACCAAGGCACCGCAGATGTTAAACGAAATCTACTGTGGTCTCACGGCTAGTTAGTAAAAAGCAGAGGACTAGAACTAAGATCTTCTGATTCCTCATTCTTTTCCCTACACCTGGAGTCCTTTACCTGACTCTTTGAGTATAGCCCATGAAAGCAAACTGAGGACGCATGGTGTCCTGTGGTGACAATGCTCTTATAAGATACAAGTATTGTTTAATTTCTGATCATTCTGTCCATCTTCTCTGTTAGTTATGAGCAGTAATAAAGAGAAAAGAACGTGGAGAACTATGTAAGCACAGGAAATTCCATGATATGAAGAAAAAAGTGGTGAGGTTAGGAAGAATCTTAACTATGCAGTTTGTTCTTTTGTGCTGTAGGTATAGTACCAAGGTGATAAGTAGATATTTTACTAAGTTTAGTACCTAGGTGGTAAATATATATTCGGTATCAGGAATAACCTCACTTTAGACAAAGTATGTGGCAAAATAGAGAGGGAGCCAATTGAGGAATATTCCTTGTCCATTAATTTTGTCAGCTTAGTAGAGCTACGTAAAAGCTCAAATATTCTTTTAATTTTCTAAGGCTTTTTTTGTTTTAAAGTGTAAGTTTTTAAAATGTTAATATCTTACTATATTAATAAATATTTGGTTCTAAAAACATTTTTTCTAGTGAATGGGACACATACCAGATAGAATAACCTGTGTAAGAGGTTGTTAGGAGGATAAAGATAATTAGCAAAGCATACTTTTAAAATAATAATTCCTGATTCTGTCAAGATTTATTCATTTATTCATTTTTCTAAAATTTATTTAATTGATAAGGACAGATATTACACTTGCCTTAGCTAAAAGCCTGAGAGATGATAGAGTTTTGCTTCTGTCCATGACTAAGATGAATATTTTGGACTTATTTTCCTGACATAAACAACCACAAAACTGGAATAAATAAGGAACTGGTTAACAGGCAGTCCAAGCCTGTGATTCTCAAGAGAAGGAACACACATGTAATGAGCTCCATATTGACCCTAACTTTGTGCCCTGAGGCCCTTTCCTGACCATGGTGCAGGTAGGTTAAACCCAAACAGAGACCAGAGATTTGCCTCGGATGAGGTAGAGACCACAGTTTAGTGCTGCAGAAATGGCGGGAATTTGCATGGCGGAGACTGGAAACAAAGTGGCTAGTTGTAACGGGGAGTACCCAGAAATCTGCATGTGGGTTTTGCGCAAGTCTGAACAATGGGTGGTCTTGCACTAGGTAAAACTCTTTAAAGGACAACACACACAGCAACATGTGCCAAGAGTTGTAAAATAAACTAATGTGAGAGAGGAGTGCTGGGAGGTGGATGTCATTCTATCCAGAGTGGAGAGAACTTACTGTCTATCTTAAAAATCCAGTGGAGGTCCATTGGACACACTCTAGCAGAAAAAGACTGCACCCTACATTAAGTACTATGCCCTATAAAACTCAAATACATTCATCCTAACAGCATAAATGAACAGAAATTATTTAAAGTAAAGCAGAAAGAGAAAAAAGATTTTTAAAAAGTGTACAGAGATTCAGTAACTTGTGAGACAATATCAAATAATCTAACACATATGTAATAGGAGACTCAGTGAGAGAGGAGAAGGAGACCTGGGCAAAAATACATTTTAAGAAATAACGGCCATGCCCTGGCCAGTGTGGCTCAGTGGGTACAGCGTCTTCTTGCAAACTGAAAGGTCACTGGCTCGATTCCCTGTTGGGACACATGCCTGGGTTGAAGGCTGTCCTGGTAGAGGCACGTATGGAAGACAACCACCAATGTTCCTCTCTCACATCGATGTTTCTCTCTCCTTCTTTCTCTCTCCCCTACGCTACCACCTCTCTCTCTGAAAAAAAAAAAAACAAAACAAACAAATTACACACACACACACACACACACATACACCAAAAGTTTTTGAAATTTGTCAAAAACATCAACCTAGGGATCCAATTCATTCAGTGAATTACAAGATAAATACCAAGATAGCCACTAAGTGCATAATTGTCAAACTGCTGAAAATCAAAGATAAAGAGAAAAATCTTGCAACTAGAGGTCAAAAGACACACTTATGTATGGGAACAAAGATAAGAATAATGGCTCATTTCTCATCAGAAACAACAGAGGCCAAAAACAATGGTATGATATCTTCAAAGTAACTAAATGACAATACCAACAACATTTTAACCAGAAATCTATGTACAGTAAAACATAAAAGACTACTTTGGTAGAAGTTTAGTGCTAAAGAAAACACTAAAAAAATTTTTTTCAGGTTGAATAAAAACAAAACAACATAATATAGGACCCGGAATCTACAGAAAGGAAAGGAGAGTGCTGGAAATGATAACTACTTAGGTAAATGTAAAACAAACAAACAACAACAAAAAACCATCGATCTTTTCTATTTTTTTAAATTTATTGATTTGAGAGAGTAAAAAAAATTGATTTGTTGTTCTACTTATTTATGCCTCTATTGGTTGATTCTTGTATGTGCCCTGACTAGGGATCGAACCTGCAACCTTGGCATATCAGTATAATGCTCTATCCAACTGAGCTACCCAGCCAGGCCTCCATTTCTTAATTTCTTTAAAAAACCACCATTTTTTAAAGACAAAAATGTCAAATTTCCCATGCAGTTTATAATATGTGTAGAAGGAAAATATATGTCAACAATAACACAAAGGATAGAAAAGAGGTAAATGGAATTTTAGGATAAGCTGTTCCAAGGTTCTTCTATTTCATCTGAAGTGCTACAGTATTATTTTAAAGTAGGCAACCAGAAGTAAAGGATAAATATTGTAATTACTTAGAAAGCTATAACAAATTATATTGAGATACACAACTAAAAAGTTAAAAGTCAACATGAAATGGAAGTCTAATAATATTCAATTAATCCAAAAGAAGGGAGACAAGAAAAAGAGACAAAAATCAGAGTGGACACTTAGAAACCAAATAGACTTAAGCCAACTATATCACTAATTACACTAAATGGAAATGGACTGAACACTCCATCTCAAAGGCAGGGATTGTCAGCCTGTATATAAAAACACAAGACCCAAGAATTTGCTACCTAATGAAGATGTTCTCCAAATACAAAGACTCAGAGGGGAATAAAAGGTGGAAAAAATATGCTGTGTAAACACTAAACTATTCATAATTTAAAACTCTCAGAAAGGTAGAAATAGGAGAGAACTTCCTTAATCTCATAAAGGGCATTTACTAAAAACCTACAGTAAATATTATATTTAATGGTGATATATTGAATACTTTCTAAGATTGGGATTGAGACAAAGGTATCTGTCCTTACTTTTTTAAAAAAACATTGTACCAGATGTCCTATTCAGTGCAATAAGACTAGAATAAAAGGCAATCGGATTGAAAAGGAGGAAGTACATTTATTTTTAGTCGTAGATGACATCATTGGCCTTGTAGAAAGTACTAAGAAATCTACAAAACAACTACTAGAACTAATTAATATTTTTTTCAGGAGATTTGGTCTTCTGAATTCAATCTTGATATAAAAAATCTTGAAAACGAGGAACAGAGTTGAAGCACTTTCTACTACCTGGTTTTAAAACAATAAAAAGTACAACATGGGTGTATTGCAATACTGGGTTACTAAGACAAGTAGGTCATATGAATAGCATAGATAGTCCAGGGAAAAAATCCACACGTATACAATAATTACATTTTGAAAAAAGGCACCAAGCTAATTCAATGGTGAAAGGATGATGCTGGAAGAATTGTATAAAGCAGTGTGGTTCTCTACCAGAGGCCGTTTTGCCCGCCCCTCCGGGGGACGTGCTGCAATGTCCGGATACAGTTTTGATTGTCACAATTCAGTTGGGGCACTACTGGCATCTAGTGGGTAGAGGCCAGGAATGCTGCTAAACATCCTACAATGACTAGGACAGACTCCCACACAAGATATTTTCTGACCCCATATGTCAGAGAAACCCTAAAATAAAAATATGACAGAAAAAGCCTCCACTCCTACCACAAACTATGTGTAAAAATAATTGAAAGTGACTCCTAGACCTACATGTGACAGTTAAACTATAATGCTTATGAAAATAAAACACAGGAAACTATCCCACGATGTTAGGACAGGTAGATTTCCTAAGCAGATAAAAAAAAAGCACTAATAATTCTTTAAAAATGGATGTATTGGTTTTCATCAGAATTAAAAAGTTCTATTCATCAAAAGATATTAAAAGTAAGGCAAAAATTGTGAGAAAATAGTGCATTTGCAACAGATATATACACCAAGGGATGTGTCCATAATGTAAATGTTAATAATGACAATAAAAGTATCCAAGTACTTAAAGACACTTCACAAAGAAAAACACATTGAATGGACAACAAGCACATAAAAAGTGCTCAACATAATTGTCATCGGGGAAATGCAAATTAAAACCACAATCAGATACTGCGACACAACCACCAAAATAGCTACAATTAAAAAGACTAAAAGCGTTATGACATCTTTGTCATGTCATGTTCCATGACAAGTGGAGCACTTGACATTCTTGGTAGGAGTGTAAAATGTCACAAACACATTGAAAGATGATTGGCAGTTTTTTTTAAAAAGAAAAACCTACCTACCTAGCAGTTTCACTCCCAAGTATTTACTCAAAAGATACTAAAAACATATGGCCAAAAAACGTGTACAAGAATGGTTACAGAAACTTATTTATAATTGCTAAAAACTGAAGTTCACCTACATGTCCATCAACAGGACTTATAGATATCCATACAGTGGAATAGTGCTCAACAACAAATGAAGAATAAACTACTAATTTATTAAAAAATATGGACATATCTCATATTCAGTGAAAGAACATAGAAAAGTATACTGTGTCTAATTTCAATTACACAAAGTTTAAGAAAGTTAAAGCTAATCTATAGTAGAAACAAGAACAGTGGCTGCCAATGTGGAAGTGGTTAAGACTACAAGTAGACACTAGGAAATTTCTAGGGCTCTGGAAGTGCTCTCTGTCTCGATAGGGTAGTAGTTATGTGGGTATGTAGATTTATTAAAACTCACTGGCCCTGGCTGCTGTAGCTCAGTAGACTGAGCAAGGGCTGGGAACCAAAGCATCACCGGTTCGATTCCCAGTCAGGGCACATGCCTGGGTTGCGGGCCAGGTCCCCAGTGAGGACCATGTGAGAGGCAACCATACATTGCTGTTTCTCTCCCTGTCTCTCTCCCTACCCCTCTCTCTAAAAATAAGTAAAATCTTAAAAAAAAGAAACTTACTGAACTATATACCCTTATAACCTAAGCATGTCACTGCATAAATTTTATCTCTGTAAGAAAGCAAGCTTAGAGAACACTATTGATATACTACTATGTTCCATAGACTGCTGTAGGCAGTAGTGATACAACATAAATAAAAGAGGTAAAATTCTGACTTCATCAAGCATATGTTTATGTTTATGTTACGAAAGAAGAGCTGAAATCAAAGTGCAGATGTGGTCTCTGGCAGGGAAAAATGCTATGAAAAAATTAAGCAAGGAATGGGGATACAAAGTGACAGCTGGGATCAGGAACTACTACTTCAGTTGGGGGACCAGGAACTGTGGTAAAGTTGCATAATATTCAACATTGATGTAGTTATGGTAAAAGACTATACTTACATTTTAAGTGAATCATTAAAACCATTTTTTTAAATCAACACAGCAATATGTACCAAGAATCAAATTATATTTGTTTATACCTAAATATAATAATTCCATTTCTTAGAATTTAAGCAAAAAAATTAAAAATATATAAAGCTTTCTGTATGAAAAATGTTTATTGCAATATTACTTATTAGAAATGAAAAGTAACCTCACATTCCATCCAGCCTGCTTCTAGACATTTTTGTTATATGAGCTATTAAATAGTGCCTATTCTCATTTCTTTGTTTTTGCATAAGCTAGTGGAAGGATCTTCTGCCATCTTCAACCCAAGGAAACCTGACTAATAACATGACTGTTGTTTCAAGAAGCTTCCCAACCAGAGTCTGGAAGGAGTCTGCAGGAGGTGTTATAAAGCAGTAGGAGTTTGATTGACTTTTTGGAAGAATGAAACACCGAAGATACCTAATCTCACTCTTCAAATACATTGGGAAAAGCAGAACGGATTCAGCAATCTCCTATAATTGCTTACTTGGCTAAATCACTAAGAACTACAAGCATTTGCTATTTTATGAAATTAAAAGAAGAACAACAGGAGCTATTATCTAACTTCCTAAAAAGAAGGATGCCTGCAGGTTCTTAGGGCTCAGCAGGAAAGAGGTCATAACCACTCTATTAGTCTTGCAGTAGTTAAAAGTTGTATGCTTTGTGCCTTGCTATGGTTAGCATCAGCAATTTTCTAACTTCCACAGGAGATTTTTCATGGTCTCTGAAGAAAGAGTTTGGGATCTCAGATTGTTCATCTTTTAATTTAGGTCTCTTTGGGGAAGAAAATAGCTTTCTATAACCGTGATTCCCAAAAAGTGTTGCATCTGAACCTTCTGATTTGGGAGTTCTGAAACCAGCAGGCTTGCCAAAGGGCAGAGGGCAGAGGCAGATGTCCTGCAAGGAAACAGTTAAGTTAGGCTATCCTATTTTTCAGTTTTAACAAGAGAGCACCTGGGCGGATGCAGGCTGAACAATGACCTGGTGGCACAGTGAGTCTTTAAGGGAAATGTCAGGAGGCTAAGGATACAGGAGGGCTCTGCAGGAGGGCAATCCCGTGGGGTGTCCTTACCAACCACGTACTGTGTGTCCTTCAAAGGTGTGCTCATGCGCATGTGCGCGCAGGTAGGCAGACACACACACACACACACACACACACACACACACACACACACCACTATGAATCAGAATATTGGGAAAATAAAGAAAAAAGATACCCATGAGTTACTAAAACAATTCTTGGCAATGTTTTGCCATATTTCCTTCCTGTATTGTATGAATATGTACCTTTACATATATTCTTCATGTAGTTGTAATCACAGTATACACAGTTTCACTGTACCTTGTTCAACATTGTATTTTCCCACATTTTTATAATCTTCGTAATAACCATTTTTGATGATTACATACATTTTTATCAGTGAAAGTAATTTATGTACTTTACATGAAAATCCCTTTGAGAACTGGATGAAAGCTTCTGCTCCAGTGATTCTCATTGCTGAGTGTGCTCCAGATAACACAGGGCTTTAATGAGGTTGCCGTCCGGGCCTTATTCTCAGAAATTCAGATTTGGTTAGTTTGGAGGGAGACCCAAGCACCAATCAGCATTTACAAAACAACAATAACAACAACAGTCTCCCCAAAACCCAAACCCTAGATGAATCTAAACTGTCTAGGACTTAGGATCACTGACATGCCCCCAAATACATATGTCCTCCAAACTTACTGTACAGCAGTGGGGTTCATGAATTCTTCAGGATCAAGGACCCCAGGTTCTTACCTAGTTTATAGAACACAGTTTACATAATTATTACCTAATTTTTAGAGAGACTTTTCAATCCTCCCCCATTATACATATTCAGGCTCTTCTTTAGCCTGTTATCACATTGGCTTGCTGTCGTCATAGTCTCGCCCCGGAACCGAGTTATGTTATCGTCTGTTTCTGCCTTTTTTACTAGACTTGATGGGCACGGGGGCAGAGGCTTAGGTAGCAGCATGGGGTAGGTGTTAGAGAAATATGTAATCGGTTACACAGAACTGTGAAAATCAAGTTGAAGAAATATCGTCAGAAGGGAAAGCTTACAAATCTTCTCCAAATTTTCCAGGCAAAAAGTTGAGCCTGCCTTTATTTTTCTGCTGTGGCCCCATGAAAAATAGGGATTTATGATATTGATATGATGACATCTATAGCATCTCTGTTGTGTAATTTCATGGTATTTATAAATCTGTTATTTAGATGACTATTGATTTTCCTTTTTATAGATTCAGCCTGTGCTTTTCGAGTATGGGGCAAGTACCTACATCATTATCTACAGTGCTTGTTAATGATGCAAATTTTTCTGATCCATACTCAAGAACTATACAGGCAGAATCTATAGTGACAGACACTTGGAATTTACATTTTCAACAAGTGCCCAAGGTGGTTCTATGGTTTGATAAGTACTGGTCTAGGCATTTGATTCTGATTTATCAAGGAAAATAAATGGTATTCTTCACTGGGGAAGGGGTTCTCCCACCCCAGCCATACAGATGGGTAGAAGGCTCCCTAGAATACTAACGAATTACCCATTTGTGAGTAGGATCACTTAAGACCCCGCCCCCTTCTGTACTGCTGTCTTTAGAGACTAGTACTAGCAAATCAATCTTAATTAAGAATGTCAAATAAAAATGAGGTGCAGTTGTGGGTTCAGCAGCTAAGTGCTTTTCTTACTAATGAGAATAAATTCCCAGCTGTTTCACAGGATTTTTTAGCATAAAGTACATGAGTCAGAAGTCTTTGTTTGCTACCACCATCACTCAGCTGAGCCCTCAGAGATGGGCTACCATATAAACAGGAACTTGAAGAATACCTCTCCACTGCCTTATTTCTCCGGGCCATCCTGGGGCTACTCTGTGGCTCCAGCCCTAACTTCAGTCTGAGCGGGCCCTGGGTAGAATGCAGGCTGGCTACGCGCTAAATTAGAGCCACTAGATTCATAGCTTGGCTATATCACCTACTGGCTCTTTGACCTTGGTTAAGTTCAGTACTTTCACTTGATTTTTAGAAATACATTGAAATTAAAAATAAATATAATCATGCTCTACCTGTTTTAGCACACTATTGTGATGATCCACGAGATAATATCTCATCATGGTTCCTGAAGTCTGAGGGCCCAGACAATGGAAATTTCTTCTTCTGATTCTGACTTCTTGCATCTCCAAATACATCTGAACTTTGTCCTATCCTCCTCCTGCTCTATATATACCATAAGGGGGTTAAGGATAAAGGGGAAAAATAATGATTTAAGTAGGCATGTAAGTCAGTGAATGATGAAGTGTTAGTCACTCCATTAAGCTAAATGTTTTAAGCAATTTAAGTCAGCAATCATTCATTTATGCACTTGTTCATTCATTTGATAAATATTTATTAACCACCTACTAGTCAAAGCATATTTAATAATTTTGTGTAAATATATATTTACATGCATGTGTATATTTGGTATGAGTGAAAAATGATTAAGTATAAACCCAATGTATCAAGAGTCTAGGTATTAGCACAGCTGAGTGAAGATGTGCGCAAATGCTACGGCAGTTGGCCTAAGGAAAGGTTATGGCAAAAACAACAAAGTATTTGTGAGAAAAACAGAGCATTTATTAAATGAAGTTACGCTCAAGGCAAAATCATGCTAGAGTGATGAAAGCCCATCAATTATAGTAAGTTCCAATATCCAGGGCAGGAGGGAGAGACACTTTCAGGCCCCTCTTTCCACATAGACCTGCCTCTTCTGTCCACCACCTTCTCAGCTCACCTTCCTACTCACCCTCTGAAAAACAGAGTTGCAATCTAATTTATGGTGGTCTTTTAAGGGATGCACCTGTGTTCTACTTGTTTACTGCTTTGAAGTGGTAAGCAGGTCTAAATGGGGCCCGGCTGGATGGGGCTGGCTAGGCCAACTAAACTCTCATTTCTACATCTGCCACACGTAGCTATTTGGATAAGTTACACATGGTTTGATTTGCAGGCCTAGTCATTACTTTTCCCTTCAGTCCCTCAACCTCCTTCTTTTCCATGGTTAACTAAAAGTGATGAGATCCTAAGATTTACATTTGGGTGAATAAGCATCTTGCAGTCTTTGAGCCTAAGTGGTATGGAACCCATTTTTCAACAGTGCTTGTGCAAATTCAGGTGTGTGGTAAAAGAGTTTTTAATAACTAGAGCCAAATGCCAAAAGGCTCTCTGTTATAAAAATTCAGTCTTAGAAACAGTAAACACATTCACCGACAGAATGTTTGAGGTAGGAAAGTCCTTAGAAATCATCTAGTCCATTGTTCTTTTCCCCTCAAGGCCTTGAACCATTTGAAAATCTCATGAAGTCTATACCAACAAAATTTTTCATACAGTATCAGGGCATTCCTTCCCTTCACAACTGTGTGCATAGATCCGTAAACACACCTCCTGGCCTTGTGCAATCCCACCCTTTCACAAATCTTGAAGTCTATTCCAGATTTGTTCATTCACAAATATTTATTGATTGTTACCTGCATGCCCACTATTTTGCTAGTCTTACGGAATATCGGGATAACTTCTACTTTCTTTCCTCAGTGACAGGAATGTTTGAGTGATTAAGATGATAAAGACAGTAAGGCAATATGGGGTTTCCTAACTCCAAATCCAATCTTTAAGGCAAACAAGGGTGAGAATCAGGAGAGTTCCAGCAGATAGTTTTATCCAGATAAAATAAAACTTTAGGTAAATATCAGAAAATAAAAATAGGCCTGGACATGAGGGAGAGTTTTTCTGTGGGGGCAGGAGAAATCAAGGACGTAGTCTCCAACCAGGGACATAGTTACGTACTCTAAAACTGATGTGGTGATGGTTTATTACTCAGTCAAGTTGCTAAAAATCATTGAATTGTGTACTTGAATTGGATCTATTTTACAATATGTGAAATATAACTCAGTAAAAGCATTAAAATAGGTTTTCTGAGCTATGATATGTAAAGAATTTGGAAGTCTCACATGTCACAGTAAGAAAAACACTAAACAAGGTAAAAAGCAATGACTTTTTCTTAGATACACCAAAGAACTGAACTTACAGAGAAGATTGCCACCCCCAAATCTGAAGAGATAATGAACACAGAGAATCACAGCAGAGAACAGTTTACCTGAACAAAAGCCACTGGAGCCATAGATAAAAGGATGGAAACATGTAGCAATTTTGAAAATTTCTGAATACTGGGTATGGATTACTAGCTGCGTTAAAAACTCCCAGGGGCCCAGTATTAGAGAAAACTCCACACTTTCATGGATTTTACCTGCAGGAATCTCACCAGATTTTCACCTTGAGGATGAGAGAAAATTTCCTCCCTGTTTAGAGCAGGGGGAGGGAGGAAGGTAACCATTTTGAAAGCTACGCAGAGCTCCTCCACAATAAAAGCCTGCCTTTCAAGGAAAACACATTACCAGAGTCTTATCTGATCTAAAGGAGGGGAATTTTGCCTGATCTGGCCTCCTCTAGCCTTTCTATCACTGATAAGAGGAGGAGGAAAAAAAGCTAAGAAGCACTAGAAGCCCAGAGACGTAGGCCCACTAAAAAAAGGAGATTTTATCATAAGATTATAGAAAGCGTCTGCTCTGTAATGCATTACATCACATCAACAGAATTCCAGTATAATATCAGTGGATTACAACTGAGAGAACTACAGAACACAGATTCAATTTAAGAAGTTCTTAATTAAGCACAAAGACAAAGGGGAGTAAAAAAAAAAACACATGAAAACTAGAGGAAGCTGAAGCCTCTGGCACCTATGACTAGAGCAAATATTAAACACAGCCTACCTCTGAGAGCGGTTATCATAAAACCTCACACCAAAAACCTAATTACCTCTGTTCCTATTACCCAGTACATCATGTCTGGCTTTCACCAAAAAATTGCCGGTCATGCTGAAAGACAAGGAAAAACACATTCTGGAGACAAAGCAAGCAACAAAACCAGACTCAGATATGGCACAGTTTTTGGAATTACTGGATAGAGAACTTATAGTAACTATGATTAATATATTAAAGCCTCTAAGGAAAAAAGTAGCTAACATGTAAGTACATATGAATAATGCAAGCAGAGAGATGGAAACACTAAGAATGAAAAGTAAATGCTGGAGAACAAAAACTGTGGAAGAAATAAAGAGTGACCTTAATGAGCTCTTTAGGAGACTGGGTACTAACAGGGAGAGATCAGTGATCTTGAATGTCAGTGGAGATTTCCTAAACTGAAATGCAGAGAGAAAAAGAATAAAAAAAAAAAAAAGAAGCAGATTATCCAGAAACAGTGGGACAATTACAAAAAGGGTAAAATACATGTAACAGGAATATGGGGAGGAAAGGAAAAAGAGAAAGGAACAGAAGAAATGTTCGAGGTGATAATGGATGTAAATTTTTCAAAATTTATGGTAGATAACAAAGCACAAGACCAGAGATTTCCTAGAATATCTAACAAGACAAATATAAAAAATGATTACATCTAGACAAACTTCAGAAAACCAAAAACAAAGAAAATCTTGAAGGAAGCCAGCGCCAATCACATTTACCTGAAGGGAACAAGGATAAGAATGACATCAGACTTCTAGCCGGGGACCATGCAAATAAGATGAGAGTGAGTGAAATATTTAAGGTGTTTAAAACAAATCTACCAATATGAAAAATTGGTATCCAGTGAAATCATCATTCAAAATGAAGGAGAAATACTTTCTCAGGCAAACAAAAAATGCAAGATTTATTAAAAGTTCTTCAGAGAGGTGAAATAATGTATGTTGGAAACTCAGACTTTATTGAACATCAGAGAAGGAATAAAGGAAGGTAAAGTAATATATTTTATGTTTTTAATTCTTTTTTAAAATTGAGGTAAAATTGAGATGTGACTTTTAATTCTTAATTGATCTAATAGTTTACTGTTTATTCAAAGCAATGACAACAACAATGTTTTGGGTGATTATAACACACAGAAAAGTGAAATGAACGACAGCAATGTTATAAGGGATGGGGAAAAAGAATTGGGAATACCCTGTTTAAGGTACCTGCATTACCATAAAATGAGAATGTGTCACTTGAAAGTAGAATTAGATTATTTTTAAATGTATATTGCAAACTTTAGGGCAACCGCTAAAAAATTTTAAAGAAGCATAATCGATACGCTAAAAGAGGAGAGAAAATAAGATAATATAGAATGTCCAACTGAAACTGTAGAGGGCAGAAAAATAGGAGACGTAAAAAAACAAAGAAGAGTGGAAAGAATACAAAAGAGTTACAAACATGATAGATATTAATCCAACTTAAAATGTCAGTGGCATAAACACACCAATTAAAAGACAAATATTGTTAAAAATACATCTATAAAACAGCAACTATATGTTGTCTACTAGAAGATCACTTTAGATATAATTACAGATAGATTAAAGGTAAAGGAATAGAGAGTTGTGTTAACACTAAAGCTGGAATAGTTAATTTCAAACAAAGCAGACTTCGGAACAAGAAAAATGATCAGATAAAGAAGGGGCCAAATCTATAAGAAGGTATCACAATCATTAATGTATATGCAGCTAACAACACATGTCAAAATACATGAGGCAAAAACTAATAAAATTAATTGTGAGGAGAAAAAGGTAATTGAAGTTGAAGACTTCAACACCCTCTCAATAACTGACAGATCCTACAGGCAGGAAAACAGTAAGAACATAGTTGAACTAAACAGCATCATCAATCAACTGGGCCAAATTGACATTTATGGAAGACCTCATACAACAACAGGCTACACATTCTTCTCAAACTCACATAGAACAGTCATCAAAATAAACTACATTCTGAACGATAAAACACATCTTAACAAATTTAAAAAAATGGAAATCATAAATGTATGCTCTCAGACCACAATGGAATTAAACTAGAAATCAATAACAGAAATACAAATGGAATATCCCAAATAAATGGAGATTAAACAACACAGTTCTAAATAACAAGTAGATGAAAGAACTTGCAAAAAAATTAAAAATTATTTAAAACTAAGTATCAAAATTTGTGAGGACACAGAAAAAGCAGTGTGTATAGGGAGATTTATGGCACTGAATGAACATATTAAAAAATGAAAGCTCTAAAATGAATAATCTAAGTTTCTACTTGAGGAAATTAGACTAAGAAGAACAGTTTATGTGAAAGCAAGCAGAAGAAAAGAAAAAAATCAGAAAAAAATCAATCAAGTTGAAAATCAGAAATCATCAAAGAGACCAAAAGCTGCTTCTTTGAAAGCTCAACAAAACTGATAAACTTTAATCAATCTAACAAAGTAAAAAGAGAGAAAACACAAATAAGCCTGTAAAGAGATATTCAATAGCGTATCTCCCAGGGAATTGCAAATTGAAACAATAATGTGTTAAAACTTCAAATTTCAAAAGAGGATGCTGGTAAGAATATGGAGCAACAAGAACCCTTATTCATTGCTGGAGGAAACGCAGCTCTTAGAAGACAGTTTGGTAGTTTCTTACAGAGCTACATACAGACTTACTGCTACATGATCTGACGATTGCACTTGTAGGCATTGACCGAGGAAGTCGAAAACTTAAGTCCACACAAAACACTGCAAGTATGTATAGCAGCATTATTCATAATTGCCCCAAACCAGAAACAGCCAAGGTATCCTTCAATAAGTGAATGGATAAATGTACACTGTGGCACATCCATACAATGGAATATTATTTAGCGATAAAAATAAATGAGCTATAAGCCAGCCAGAGAAAAACAAATACCATATGATTTCATTCATATGTGGAATCTAACAAGCAAAAGAGAGACAGACTCAGATAGCATTAAGCTGACAGCTCTGGGTAGGGAGGGGCTGGGAGGTGGAGCAATTGAGGGGAAAAAAAGAGGTATCAAGCCCCCAGAGGACATAGTGGAACTTTAAATGCATATTAGTAAGTGAAAAAAGCCATTCTGAAAAGGCTATATATAGCACCATCCATATGACATTCTGGAAAAAGAAAAACTATAGAGATAGTAAAAAGATCAGTGGTTTCCAGGGGCTTGGGGGCAGACAGAAGGACGGATAGGGGAAGCACAGGATTTTTAGGGTGGCGAAGCTATTTTGTATGATGCTGTAAAGGCGGATACAGGATATTATGAATTTTTCAAAATCTATACAACTTTACAAAACAGTGAACTTGTATGTAAACTATGGACTTTAGCAAATAATAACGTATCAATATTGGCACAGTAATGATAAGAGATGTACAATACCAAAACAAAGTAAGGTGTTACAATAGGGGAAAGCGTATGTGGGGGAGTTGGGATGTTCTGTACTATCTGCTCAATTTTTACGTACATTTTAAACTGTCCAAAAAATAAAATCCATTCATTAAAATCTTCCTCTCACTTGACAATTCTGATTTGTGCTTCCCATAGGAGGTGGGCTATTAAACCCCTTCAAAACAATAAATGGCACAGCTTATAGGTCCAAATTAATCTTGTTCTTTTGGAGAAATTATCTCAAGGTACAGTGAACTTGTCCCAAAGATTGTTTTATCACCTGTAAAATAAAGATATTGTCGCGAATCCCATCCCGCAGAATTCGTATGCTATGGCAGGCGTGTAAATAAATTCACACGGTGTACATAGGACTAGAAGAGCTGGGACTACGCAACCCCGCTCTGAACTCAGAGGCCAAGAGAAATGGCCCGAGAGTGGGCTGGAGAGCAAGGGCCCAGGAGCGGGCTAGAGAGAGGGCAAGGGGGCCCATGAGTGGACCACAGAGGGCGAGTGGGCGAGAGGGCCTGAGAGCGGGCCGGAGTGAGCGAGGGAGAGCGGAGGGTGTCGGGGCCTGGGAGCAGGCTGGAATGCCTCGGCCACTCTCTCCAGAGGAGAGAGCACCCCGACCCCTGCCTTGACAGACTTTTATTGATTTTTATTGTTTTATTGTTTTACATTACATCAGAGTGGTCTTCATTTACTAAACATAGGTTCGCATTAGGTTAGACAGACAGCCAGGAAGGCACTTCAAAGGAGAGGTATGCAAATGGAAAGACAACGGGTTTGGGCTGAACTCGAAAGGATTAGCATCAGTCTTCTTCGGAAGCCAGATATGAATTAGCATATGTTCTTTTGATCCAGGGTGAGAGAGTTTTTTTAGCAAGAGCAAAACTTAACTCTGAGGAAGGATGCCATCCTGATTTACCCACAGGAAATCCCGTTTTCACACACGTGGGGCCTGCTTGCTGTCCCACGTTCCACTGGGGTTTCTTTTAAAAGTGAAACGTTGGGCTACATTTCCCATGGTGAGTGGTATGGTTCTCCTTCACCTCCCCCTTTTTTTTTGTATTTTCTTAGGACCTCTATAGATCCCACAAAGCTTGCTATTTGCTGATCTCTCACACGACCTTGGGAAAATAATTTACAAATGCAGCGAAGTACACAGAGTACTGCTAAAATCAGTAAGCAACTGGCGGCTCCAAAGACCCACACTGGTTAAGTTTATCGAACCAGTTTTTGGATTGAGCTAGCCGAGACAGTCACAGAGGTTTTAAAAAACCTCTTGCTTAGTCAAGCGTTGAATGTTCTGCAGCTGCTGATGTAAGTTTAGCTGCAAATTATTAATTTTGTCCTTTTAAATTGGTAGAGAAAAATCCCTCTAGGTGATGTTGAATATCGCTCCAAAAGTACTGGCTGGAATTCCGCTTCAGGGTGAATGATGTACAGCTTGGAGAATCCTGGATCGGAAGAGTCCCTTCCAATGGGGTGGAAGTGGGTCACTGCCAGGGAAGCCTTTTCTGTGATATGGCTTCACCCTCTCCGTCAGAAGCTTCAAAGATCCTTCTGGAGAGAAAACACAAGCATACCCTCTTCCCCAAGTTAAAAGTGCAACTGGGCCTTCCCATCTTTCTTCTCCTAAGGAGTGTGGGACTGCAGGCCTGTTTTGCTCAAAGTGTTTGCCTATGGGTGATTTTAAATTTTACAAATCAAAAAATTGTATATAATTAATCTTGTTCTTTTGGAGAAATTATCTCAAGGTCCAGTGAATTTGTCCCAAAGATTGTTTTATCACCTGTAAAATAAAGATATCCCTTGGAATGTGGTCTTCAGAATTCATTTACAAGTTGTATATAGGGTTTTGTTGTACTGCCTCATATCCTCTCAGCCCACCTCTGATTTCAGCTGCAGCTGCAGTGGACAGCTCCAGGTGAACCCTGAGGCATGTGGACAGCATCCCACTCGAAGCTCTTATGCCTTTTCCAAAGCTGCAGGAGTCTACTGAGCCCCCGGGGAAGATGATCCAGAAATACAGAGAATTGAACAACTTGGGGTGGCTGCCTTCACCAATGGAGACACAGGAGCCAGTGGTAAGTGCCCCAGCCTTCTGTACCCTGGCAGGAAAATTCTGGGGAGGATTCAGTACATGTCTCACAGGCCCAGTAAAATTCAGATCCCAATGTTCTTAACAGTGACCTTGAGAAAGCATTCTTATATTGACTTTTTCTCTCCCCTACTTCACTCTCACCACTCCTGCATTTGTGATTTATTTTTATCCTTAGTCTAGGACATTTTTTTTCATTGCTTTTAGAGAGAGGGCAAGGGAGAGAGAGAAACATTGATGAGAGAGAGAAACATGTATTGGTTGCCTTCTGCACAAGGCCAGACTGGGGATCATATAGGTCCTGACTGGGGGTCACACGAGCCCATGCCTGCACTAGGGATCAAAACCACAATCCAGGTATGCACCCTGACCAGTTCAAACACGCAACCCTTTGGTTATGGGATGTTTCTCCAATCAACTGAGCCACACTGGGCTCTTTCATGATTCTTGAGATTATCTCTTAAACTATGTGCTTAAAAACATTTTTTTTATTGTTCAATTACAGTTGTCCCCATTTTTTCCACATTACTCTCCCCTTCCCTACCCACCTCTCACCTCCCACATTCAACCCTCCCCCCAGTTGTCTTTGTCCATGGGTCCTTTATACATGTTCCTTGACCTGACCCTTCCCCTTTTTTCCCTCATTGTTTTTAGAGGCAATAAAACTAAAATACAAATTATGTGAATAATGATTTCAAGAAACAGAACAACTATGACCATGTGTTTTAAAGTGTCTTAGTAAAACAAAACTGCAAACTGGATAGAGAAAAGATCTACTAAGAACACTGTTCAGCAATGCTTTAACTGGCATTTAAGAACAGAGAACTATAAACATCGGGAATGAGGTAATGACTTACAAAAAATCAACAATGGGAAAGTCTTCCCCTTCCTCTCATAGTATTATCAGCAGTTTAATAACTGTATCTGAACCTACTCAAGGTCCTTCATAGCCTTCTCTTCCCATGGCTTCACTGAAGAGATTTGGAGAACACTTATCAGATCTTGAGATTTGACCAGGCATCAAGGTGGATCACGGTGTCTGAGGAATTAAAGAGTAAAGTGTGAAATAGGTATGGTATGAGCAGCTTCAATCTGGGGAGTGGCACTCCAAACAATGTTATGGAGCATCTCCACAGCCATGGTCACAAAAATTTAGAGAAGTGAAATAAAAGCAAGCAGGTTTGCAGGCAGCCAAATTGCATCTAGCAGGTGTGAAAATGGATCTGTACTTGTGGTTTCAAAAATATTTTCCAGAAATCCATCAACACTCCTCCCTCCAAAAGGGGAGCCTAATTCCCTTCCTTTTGAGTGTGGACAAGATGTAGCAACTCCCTTCTAACTGGCAGTATGTGATGATGTCTCATCGCATGAGTTCTGAGACCAGGCTGTAAATAGCATGGTGGCCTCCTCCTTTCTCTCTTTCTCAAATCGAAATACAAGATTCTTTATCTGAGGGAAGGTAGGTAGTTTTCATGTCATGAAGGCACTCAAGCAGCACTAGAGGCCCATGTGACAATGAACCGATTCCTTATGCTAATAAGCATGTGAGTAAGCCATTTTGGAAGTAGACTCTCCAGGCCCAGTCAAACGTTCAGAGGGCAGGAGCTCTGGTTAACATCTTGATTTTCAGCTTCATAACCAACTTGGAGCTGAACCTGATATTCTTGCCTAAGAAGATTAAGTTCAAACTTCTATAAAGGCACACCAGAACATTTATAATCTGATTTTTATTCCCTCACTTGGTTTTCTTCCTCACACAGCCTTTCTAATCGTACACATCTGCTTTCTGTCCTTGCACCATACTATTTTCACTCACACCGAGCACATGCTCTGTTCTCTGTCTGTCAATATCTCCTCATCTTGCTTCAGCTGTCCACTTGGTAAACTCATGCTTGTTATTTATGCCTCAGCTCAAGTGTCGTCCTCTCTGTGAATATTTTTTTCTGATTTCTTCAAGAAGATTTAGGGGATATTTCCTCATGCTTTTAGGGATCCTTGTACTCACCTCTTTTACTATACTCAACATAAAGCAAATATTTATGCCTTTGTCTTATTGCCCATCAATATAGGGACTGATTTTATCTTTTCTTTCTTTTTTTCTTTTTTACAATCCAAGCATCTATTATAGCATAAAGAAATTGGAGGTGTGCCATTTTTAAATTCAGTAACTGAATGAACAAATATAGTGTTAGTGAACAAACAATTGCTGTTCAAATAGCAAATATAAGAAAGTTGGAGGTCTAACTCAATTGCTTTTCCATGAATTTAGATTCAACAAACATGCAGGAGCACTTTCTATGTGACATGCATAATGCTTGTATTTCTCTCTATACTATCATATTAAATTTTGATAATAATCCATGGGAAAGCATAGGTTTTATTATTCCCACTTGCCTTATAGTTTAGGTGGAGCCAAGATTCAAATGCAGGTCTCCAATCTCCAATCTGAGTACTCTCCCTCCATACTTCTACAACATTATTTCAGTAATAATAACAACCCTACCAGGGAAAATTCTTTAGAAACTTAGAAGCATGAATTGGGGCCATGTCCTACAATATTCTAGAATATCTTTCAGGGTTTGTTTTACAAACATTTCAATAAACTCCTCATGTGACATAGTACTTAATAAACACTCATGTTCTGACCAGTTTTCTCTTTCTGTTGTGGGATCCTGAGCTACAAAGGCAAGAGGCATGAAAGGAAATAAGCAAAGCACTTCATGACAACCATACTGGTGAGCCAGTAACTCAAAGAAAGGTAATTATTAGAATCATCAGAGAGTGTTCTCAGTCCTAATGAAAGCTTTTCCTGGGGGAAGCTCTCGGTAGTAGTTATTCACACAAATTATTTCTCAGGAGCCCATGGCAGATTGACTAGACCAATTTTCAATTAAACTGCAGTGCTTTCCAAGTGGTAGAAGAGTGAAAGACATATTTTAAAGAGAGCAGTTTCTTATCTAATAAATAGCTACCTGCCAAGGTATGAAAGTTAATAGTAGTGTGGCATTGTACATCAAAAAGTAAATTGCAGTGTACAAAGTTAACAAATTCTCAGTGTGAATGCTGTCAGCTTATTCTTTCTTAGAAGCATCAAGCAGTGTCAGAGATCACAAAAAAACACTGCTTCAGCTGTGAATTCCATTTTAGATTGTGGATACATCTAACATAAGGTAGTCACTTAGCAGGAATTATGAGTGAGGCTTATGTTTTGGTTTCCTCTATATTTACGTGTACCAGCATGTTACTGGGTGGACATTAATGTGAAATTTAACAAGAAAGTCATAGTCAAGGCCTCTGTGAATATAACTGATACCCTTCACATATATTTCCATAGCTTATGTTCTGTGTCTACCTTTAATGGAACCTCACATATCATAATAAGGTATTGATATGATGACTTCAAAAGGCTAAGTTTTCCTTAAGGACAAAGACTGCATTTTAATATTTTCTGTTTCCTTAATGTTTGAATGAACGAGTAAGTGAAATAAAGGAATATGTATCATCACATGTTGGATCATGCAAGGTAAACATTTGGTTTTCCCTGCCTGGCATCCTTTCCCTCTTCTCCTGGTAATGCCATCACCTTCATTATTCTACAGGCAACCGCCCCTTCTCTAGTCTCCATCCACACAGTTTTGGGCAATGGATGGCTGGAAAGATGACCTTAACTCCATCGTCAAAACCTGGAATAACTGTATATTCCTTTTTATGGCCCAGTGACTTATGGGTAGGCATATAAACAAAGCTGGTTCAGTTAAAGAGAATCTTGGACTTTTGTTGAACTCTCTGGGAAAGTGACACCTATTTCAGCTCTGTCATGGACTTCCCGTTTAGATAAGCCAATAAGTTCCCAATTATTGACCAGCTTGAGTTGAGTTTGTATCTTTGACTCCTGTTCTATTTCCTCCAAAGTTTTGTAAATCTTTCAGATAAGATTCCAGTGGAGTGCTGCGATGCTAGAATAGTCAGGGGTGGGGGTGGCTAATTAGCCTTAGCCATATATTTCCCCAGAATTTTGGTGTTTGTCAAATGGATTGTAACAAACAAATGAATTAGTAGGTAGATAGATAATCTTCAAAAAGTCCTGAAACATGTACCCTAAAAAATTGACCATTTAACCACATGTTCCCACAGCTAACTCATTCACATGGAGGTCTGAGAGGTGAGGTCATCTTCTTACACTCAGCATGGCACTGAAATACTAAGTCAGTCTCCTGAAATACTTTGGAGCATTGCATTACATGCGGTCCATCATTTCTTAGGTCAATAAGCCAAATTATGTATTCTACTGGCTAGAGAATGAAAGGCTAACACTTCCTAGGGCTTATCTCAACGCCATCCTAGACTGTAACTCTGAGTAATTAGTCATTTTTGAAGGTGAATTTCCTCATCTATATAGGGGGAAGATTTATTTGTTATAGATATAACAAGGAACTGAAGGCTTAATAAGTCAGTCCTTTTGTTATTTAAACTCTAGTGGTGATTTCACTTTTATTATTTTACTAAGGGGTGTGAACAAAGAACATAAATACTGAAGAATCTTAGTGAAAAGCCTCAGGGCTTTGCCTCAAAATTAACTAGATATTCTAGGATACAATTACAACTAGCGGTGTTGTGTTTCAGCATTTAAAGGGAATGGCTGAGGAGATATAATAAAGTGCTGAAGGAAGGAAATAAAGGTTGGTTTTAAATGCGACAAAGGATTTTGGATTAAGCTTGCCCAGAGAAGTAATACAAAAAGCTGGAAGATCTCTAAATCGGTCAGATTTAGAAAACACATGATTTTGGGACATACAGCCACAAAGACCGTTGTCTTTATTGGAATATACTCAAAACAGGGTTTGAATACCACACTTCCAGTAATAGCCTAGCTACAGAAATTGGGAAAGACATAAAACCTTGGTTTCTGTGAAGTGCAAATAAAAATAAAATTTTCATCATATAACTACTTAGTTGTTAAATGCTATCTATGATGACCATCATTAACAGTGACTTTATTTAGTATCTAACATGGGCCAAGCACTGTGCTAAGGGCCAGCATATGATCTTGTTTAGTTCTCAAGTCACCCCAGTGAAGCAGACTACTATTATTTGCATTTTACAGGAAAGAGAAATGAGGGGGAAGGTGCACGGGGAGTTGAGGCACCTTGTATACGTCCCACAGATAGTAAGTGACAAAGTAGGCTTTTCACAGAGGCAATCTATTGCAGAATTTTGCAAGGATTTTAAGAGTGTCTCTGCACTGCTTTTCTCCAAGAGTGGACAGTAACTACTTAATGAATCAGAGTTGAAACTGAATGACACAAAAAACTCAAACTAGGGAAGATGACTGAAGATTACCCAAATGGGAATAAATGTTCATAAATGTAGTGTTGATTCAAGATCTAGGTGCCTTACTCTAGAACTAATGTTAGGTCCATTTTTCTTCCTTTATCTGGGTTGACTTTTCTGCCTGACTCTCTAGTATGGTAGCTCCCTCATCACCTGCTTCCTTAGTTTGAGGCAGAATTTGGAGTGAATGTGTACAGCAATACTTATTTAACATTTTCTGAGTTTCTTAAATTATGATATCTACAAAAGGTACTATTTTCAATCACCAGTTTACTGTGATTCTCTCTGCATGCAGCAAAAAGAGCCTGGACAGTGGATACTCACTGCGTGTTGGCATGGACTTTGGCTCCCCGATGTCTTCCTGTGAACAGACATACAAAAGATGGCCCAGGTCCATAGTTTCAAAACCTCTTTAGGTCCTAAAGCCTTTAAAGTATTAAACAGAAGATTAACAAGGGAGAAGTAGCCTTATCAGATGATAAACATATTATAAAATAACAATATATAAACTAATATTGTAACTAAACTAATAATACTTAAACTATGAATAGACAGGCAAATCCATGGGACAGAACACAAAGTCTAGAAATAGACACAAATAAATTAAATAATTTAGTAGATTATAAAGACGCTCAATCCATAGGGAAAGATGAATTATTCAAATAAATAGTCACGGAGGAAATGGGTAGCTGTATAAGAGAAGAAAATGGAATCACGCCTTGTGCCTTATGCCAGGATGAATTTGAATTAGATCAAATATTTAAATATGAAGGTTTAAATGTTTAAAAATGGAAGATTTAAAAAAGTCCAAGATTGAATAAGCTCTTTCTAGCTATAATATAAAATTCAAAAGCCACAAAGGGAAAGTTTGATAAATTCACCTTCATATATTTTTTAAAATTTATTTTAAATTATAGTTGACATACATTATACTAGTTTCAGATATACAACATAGTGACTCAACATTTATGTACCTTACAAAGTGATCTCCATAAGAAATCTAGTAACCATCTGTCCCTATACACAGTTATTATGATATTATTCCTTATTTTTAAAGTATATTTTATTGATTATGCCATTACAGTTGTTCCATTATTTCTCCCCTTCATTCCCCTCTGCCCTGCACTCCCCTCCCACCAGCATTGTCCCCCCTTAGTTCATGTCCATGGCTCATACATATAAGTTCTTTGGCTTCTCCACTTCTTATACTATTCTTAACCTCCTCCTGTCTATTTTGTACCTGCCATTTATGCTTCTCATTCCCTGTACCTTTTCCCCCATTCTCCCCAGTCCTACTTCCCACTGATAACCTTCTATGTGATCTCCATATCTGTGATTCTGTTCCTGTTCTAGTTGTTTGCTTAGTTTGTTTTTGTTTTTTAGGTTCAGTTGTTGATAGTTGTGAGTCTGTTGTCATTTTACTGTACAGAGTTTTGATCTTCTTTTTCTTAGATAAGTCCCTTTAACATTTCATATAATAAGGGCTTGGTGATGCTGAACTTGACCCTTTAACTTGACCTTATCTGGCAAGGTCTTTATCTGTCCTTCCATTCTAAATGATAGCTTTGCTGGATAGAATAATCTCGGATATAGGTCCTTGCCTTCCATGACTTCAAATATTTCTCTGTAAGGCTTCTTTTGAGAAATCAGCTGATAGTCTTGTGGGAACTTCTTTGTAGATAACTGTCTCCTTTTCTCTTGCTGCTTTGAAGAGTCTCTACTTATCTTTAATCTTGGGTAATGTAATTATGATGTGCCTTGGTGCTGCTTCCTTGGGTCCAAGTTCTTTGGGACTCTCTGAGCTTCCTGGACTTCCTGGAAGTCTATTTCCTTTGCCAGATTGGGGAAGTTCTCCTTCATTATTTTTTCAAATAAGTCTTTCCATTTGCTCTTCCTCTTCTCATTCTGGCACCCCTATGATTAAAGTTGTCCTAGAAGTTCCTAAGCCCCTCCTCATTTTTTTGAATTCTTGTTTCTTCATTCTGTTCTGGTTGAATATTTCTTTCTTCCCTTTGCTCCAAATCATTGATTTGAGTCCCAGTTTCCTTCCCTTTACTGTTGGTTCCCTTTGCATTTTCCTTTAATTCACTTTCATAGCCTTCACTCTTTCCTCTATTTTGTGACCATACTCAATCATTCCTGTGAGCATCCTGATTACTAATGTCTTGAACTCTGGATCTGATAGGTTGGCTATCTCTTCACTTCTTAGTTCTTTTTATGGAGTTTTTATCTGTTCTTTCATTTCTTTGTCTCAGAGCACCAGTCAGTCTGGACAAATGTTTCTTCTTTAACTCTTCGGTTGCTGGATTTTCATACAGTTCAATTTTCTGGCAGTTCTTGTTGTTTTTTTGTTTTTAAATTTGTTGTTGCCCTTCTTTTGGTTGTGCAAGGAGCAAAGTGTATCTACATATATCACCACCTTGGCTGGAAGTCTTATGATATTATTGACTCTGTTCTGTAAGCTGTACATTACATCCCCATGACTTATTTTATTACTGGTAGTCTGTACTTCTTAATCTCCTTTCCCTTTGCTGCTCTTCTCTCAATGCACACCCTTTTCAATTTTGATAAGGGATTAATATCTAAAATATATGATGAACTCACACAACTCAACATCAAAAAACAAATAATCCAATTAAAAACTCGGCAGAGGACCTGAGCAGAAAGTTCTCCAAAGAAGACATACAGACACATGAAAATATGTTTAAAATCACTAATCATAAGGAAAATGCAAATCAAAACTACAATGAGATATCACCCTACACCTATTGGAATGGATATTATTAAAAAGACTACAAATATCAAGTGTTGGCAAGGACATGGAGAAAAGGAAACCATTGTGCACTATTGGGATATTATACTAGTGAAGCTACTACGGAAATCAGTATGGAGATTCCTCAAAGAATTGAAAATAGAACTACTATATGACCCAGAAATTCTACTTCTGGGTACTTACCTGAAGAAAATGAAAACAATTTGAGAAGATATATACACCCCTATATTCATAACAGCATTGCTTGCTCACAATAACCAATATATGAAAGCAACTTAGATAAATGAATGAAGATGTGGGTTCATATGTACAATGGAATATTACTCAGCCAAAAAGAAATGAAATCTTGCCATTTGAGACAATGTGAATGCACCTACAGGGTATTATGCTAAGTGAAAGAAATCACTCAGAGAAAGACAAATACCATATGATTTCACTTACATGTGGAATTTACAGGACAGAAATCTTCTGAATTATTGCAACAACAGTGGAGCTGTGAGTGGTGGTAGCAACAGCGGCTCCAACGTCAGTTTTGGGTGCTCCAGTAGCCTTCGTGGTGAAGTTCTTGAGGGCACTGTATGCCACCATTTTCCTCTTCCGTCAGCCTAGGCGGGTAGTACCTTCTTGCAGTTACTAATACCTCCCCCGCTCTACTTCTTTAGACCTCCTATATTTCCACTGATTAAAAAAAATGTAGCATGGTTTGTTTTTCCCTACTGACTTTTATACTAAGGAGATTTATAATTTATATGGACTCAGGAAGACTTAAGGGAATGTTCCTTTTTGAAATTAGATCAGGATGTCATAGAAAAGGAACCATGTAAGATAAAGAAGTGCTGCATAGAGATGAAAAGTAATATGGTAATATTTTAAACCACCATGGAAACCCAACAGAAAAGCAAGATAAAGAACCAACTCATTACTCTGAAAATTGATAAATAAAGGTAGAGGGGTAAGCATTTTTCTTCCTTTCCTGTATGAACTGTATTTCAGGTTACCCAAATAGTTACTAAATAAAAATTCTTCTTTAATAAAGGAATCATAGCTAATACCTGAAGGATAAATGATTGAATTAGAAAATCACTATTTTGCAATAATGGATGAAATAATGGATGTAGGTAACAGTCAACAGTGGTTGTTAAAGCCATTAGGTGAATGGTTAATTGAAAATTATAATGACTGAATTTTAGTTGATACCACCTGAGCCCTGTAATTAATCTGAATGTCACCCAAAGTAGAGCAAATGGATATTATGTGCCACACAATATAAAGCAATAGAGATTACTCAAACCTATAAAATATTCCTGAAAAAGTATTTGAGCTAATTAAGCCTGAAGACATAAGTATTAATTTTAAGAAAGAAAGGGAGACAGAAGAATATGCTAATTTACCCTGCAAAGATAACAAACCAAATCCAGAATGTAGGAAATTCTACATCTTTTTTTTACAAAAGTAAATGAAATTTTTAAAAGGACAGACTACACTGATACCCATTAAAGGAGACGAGGAATCAGCTAGTTGCGATGTGTGTTTCTTAGTGAACGTAAAACGACAGCTCTGGAGACAGTTGGGGAAAATTAAACATAGACAAGGTATTAGATGATATTAAGAAATTATTGTTAATTTGTTGAGTATGATAATGTTATTTGTGTGTGCATGTGTGTTTTAAAAAATCCCTTTCTGTTAAAGGTATAAAGTGTTTATGGGTGAAATGATATAATAATGGTATATAATGGGCTATATAAAATAAACTTATCTTATAAATATTTTAGCACTCACCCTTACATGCTTCATTGTTATAAACTGATATAAAATCTAAATTGTTACCAGTACTTTCCATTTAAAAATAGGAAGAAAGTGCTGAGGTGGGTAGAGGTGAAACAAGCATAGCAGAGTGGTTGTAAGTGTAGCTACGTGATGCATACATGGGGCTCATCACGCTGTTTCTCCTTTTTTTATTGTTGTTCAAGTACATTGTCTCCATTTTCCCTCCACCACTCCCCCCTGCGCCACCTAGTCCCACCTTCCACCTTTGACCCTACCCCCCTTTGGCTTTGTCCATGTGTCCTGTATACATATTCCCTGATGGACCTTCCCCATCCCCCCCATTATCCCTCTCTCCCTCCCCTCTGGTTACTGTCAGTTTGTTCTTTATTTCCATGTCTCTGGTTCTATTTTGCTTGTTTGTTTGTTTTCTTGATTAGGTTCCACTTACGGGTGAGAACATTATGCTATTTCTAAAAAAAAATTTCTAATAAACAGTTACAATATTTTATAGAATAATTTTAAAACCAAGAGGCTCATGTCTATTTATTTGTTTTAAATTTTTCATTAACAGTAAATTTTGCAATTTTACAAAATATTTAAAACCACAGCAAATATTGGGACGTCTTATTCCAATTAGTTTGAATTTCAAGTGCACACTGAGAAACCCTGCACTACTTCAAATACACATTACGGTAGACAATTCATAGAGAAACATTTAAAGAGTGTAACTGTTTTAAAACAAGTACACACTTCAATGGACCAGAAGTGGAACATAGCATAAAGAGTAACGTGAGAGGCGCTGAAGCTGTAGGCTTTCTGGAGTTTGGGTTGTTTACACCAGGGATACAAAGACAAATATTTGTTTACCAGCCTGTCACTTTGATAAGACAGCTGCTTGAAGACAGGCACCATATGCCTTCATTTTAATAAGCCTATAAAAGTACTTGGAACTTATCAGGCAATAATTGAGTAAATAATGAGCAAGCAAAAAGTTTGAGGAAAAAGAGGGCAGATAAGATCAGAAATATGCTTGATCAAAAGAAAAATGTAAGCTTAAATTTGTACAAGCACTAAATGGACATGTGTTATTACTCTTCTGTTATAGAAATCCAATGGAAAAAGTCCTCTCTCTGGGGCTCAAGAGCCCCTACTTAATGATTCATTTTTCCTCCCACAGGGAGAAGATGGATGGATGGATCGTAGCCATGATTTACTGTTTTAAAGCCAAGTACTGCCAAGTCACATTCCCATTCCAAAAAGAAAGACTGCATGTCTGCACTGAGGAAGGGGAATGTGAAATACCCAAAGGTCTCTACTTAAATCTTCTTTGTTTAGAAGTCTTGCCTGTTTATTGTTGTGGTGCACAAGCATACACATGTATGTATGCAAAGAAATTAGAAATGCATCCTCGTATATCATGAATAAGGTAAGAGGGGTCCTTATTGAATGACATGTGGACACACAATTTCTGCCCTAGTAAAGTCTAAAAGCGATAAAAATCCTTCCCCCATCCTAGAACTGTCCTATAATTTTTCTTATAGGGACTTGTCTGGACGTTGCTGGAAAACTCCTGTGCTCACCTCTTTCACCACACAACTTATATCATTGCCAGGGTACAGGACTGCTGGAGTATCAAACAGGGCTTTGGAAGGCTGCAATCGTATAAAATGTCCAGCTAGTATTTGCATGATACATGACACACAGTAAAGAGAATAAAATTCTTTCTAGTTCATTTTTATTGAAATGGTTAAATTATGGTCTAGCTAGAGAGGGTGAGTAGCCTAGAAATGGTAGGCCCTACCAGATCACCTAATGAAATGCTATATCTCTTAAATGTTATAAATCTGGGTGAATTTCAATCTTCACACATCATATAAGCGGTCAGCTGCTGGGCAATACACAGGAAGAGTCATTATTTCCTAAGAAGTTCTCTTCCAATATATATTGAGAGAAGAACCATGGCCTTTTGTATTTGTTGCTAATTTTAATTAATGAAAAGTATTGACATTCACACTTACGATATTTTGTATAAATGAAGTGGAAAAATCCTTGGTTTTAAAGCTAACTTCTAGTGCCAATTCTTACTGGCCAGCTCTGTGATCTTGGGAAAGGCACTTGACTCCTTGAGCCTTAATTTCTTTTTTAACCTATAAAATGAGGGCCTTGGGACAAGTCTCAACCAGGTGGTCTATAAAGATGCTTTCAGCTCTGTCATATGAATTTAATAGCTCTAATGTATGTTCATAAGTTATATAATCACTTTAAAAGGCAGATAGACATGTAGAGAAGTTAAGTAATAATATTGAGAATTCACTATTGTGTGAGATGATATAAATGACAGAAGGAGAGAGAAGAATAGTTATTGAATGTTCCAATTTTGAAGCTATGGAAACACAGAAGCTGAGGGAATTTATCGCCAGAAGATTTCCATTGCAGGAAATACTCAAGGGGCTTATTCTACCTGAAACAAAGAACAAAAGGTCACAAAACTACAAGTAAGATCACCAAAAAACTTATAGCATAAGCAGGAATAACTTGTGAGAACAAAACATAAAAGGGGAGAGGGTAGAGTCTGACTTTGCAAAGGAGGATGGAGATCAGACTTATTCAAAAGAAGGACTACTGTACATGCGAAACTTTCTTTTTTATAAACCTAATGGCAATAGCACAGACACACAAAAACCCCAAAACTGAGACACATAACTTAAAAAAAGAAGAAAAAGAGGAAAGAGTTATGGAATACCACCAAACAAAAACAAAAAGGCAAAGAACCAATGGAGGTGCAGAGCTACCAGAAAGCAAAAGATAAAATGGCTGTAGGAAATCCTGATGCATCAATAATTACCTGAAATATAAATGGACTGAATTCACCAATAAAAAAGGCAGAGAGTAGCAGATTGGATCAAAAACCCAACCCAACCATATGCTGCCTTCAGGCACAGATCTAAGTGTCAAAGTCAAAGATAGACTTAAAGTGAAAGGATACAAAATGATTCTCCAAGCAGATAGCATCCATAGAAAAGCAGGCATACCCTTATATCTGATAAAGATTTCCAGATAGCAAGGGCAACGAGAGACAAAGGTGGACATTTTATAATGATAAAGGGGAGACTACATCAAGAAGATACTACACTTCTCAATATACAGGGTTTGGCACAAATAATGGCCCTTTTTTATTACAAAATCTTTTATTAAAAAATCATAGGCATGTAATTCTGTAAATAACAAGATCACACTGAAGCACACCATATGACATTTTAGGTGAAATGTTCAAATTAAAACTATAAATTATTACACTCATATTATTACCCTACCAACCACACAAGCAGGTATTACTTGTGCCAGACCCTGCATATATACCCAATCAGGGAGCACAGTAATATATAAAGTAACTACTAATAGAACTAGAGGGAGAAAGTGACAAAAACACAATCATATTTTGGAACCTAACACTCAATTGACAGCTCTAAACAGATCACCCAAACAGAAAAGCAATACAGAAATATTGGCCTTAAATGACACATTAGATCAAATGAACATAATTGACTTTTCTAAATCTTTCCATCCCAGAGCATCAGATTGTACATTATTCTCTAGTGCACATGGAACATTCTCAAGGATAGACTATATGTTAAATCACAAAACTAGCCTCAAAAAATTCAGGAAGATTGTAATTATACCAAGCATATTCTCTGGCCACATTGCTTTGAAATTAGAAATCAACTGCAGAAAGGAAGTAAAGAAACCCACCAATATGTGGAGATGAAACCCCATACTACTAAAAAATGCCCGGGTCAAAGAAGAAATAAAAAGTGAGATAAAAAATGTATAGGGACAAAAGGAAATAGGATCAAGTTTGGGAAGTGGGGAGAGCTGGGGTGGGGGGAATGTTGGGCGGAAATGAAAACAACTGTACTTGAACAACAATAAAAAATGTGGAAAAAAGATATAGAGAGACAAATGAGAATGACAGTACAACATCAAATCTTCTGGGATGCAACAAAAGCAGTAATAAGAGGGGAGTTTATATCATTACAGGCCTATCTAAATAAACAAGAGAAATCCCAAGTAAACAACCTAACATTACATCTTGAAAACCAGAAAAAGAACAAAAGGAACCCAAAATTAGTAGAAGAAAGGAAATATTAAAAATTAGAACAGAATAAAATGAAATAGAGAAGAAAAGGACCATATAAAAATTAATGCAATGAAGAGTTGGTTCTTTGAAAAGATTAATAAAATTGACAAATACTTGGCTAGACTTACTAAGAAAAACAGAGAGAAGACTGATATAAACAAAATCATAAATGAAAGAGGAGATGTCTATAGACATCACAGATATGTGGAGGATCATACTGGAATACTATGAAAGGTTGTATGCCACCAAATTCAATCACCTAGAAGTAATGGATAAGTTCCTAGAAATATATAACATCCTAGAGTGAATTACAGAGAATTGGAAAATCTAAATAGACCGGTCAATAGTGAAGAAATTAAAACAACCATCAAATCTTCCTAAAAAATAAAAGTCCAGGACCAGATGGCTTCACTAGTGAATTCTACCAAACATTCAAAGAAGATCTGATACCTATCCTTCTCAAACTCTTCCAAAAAATTGGGAAGAGGCAATACTTCCTAATACTTTTTATGAGGCCAACATAAGCCAGATAAGAAAAACATGGCAAGAATAACATAAAAAAAGAAGACTACAGACCAATATCTCTGATGAATGCTGATGAAAAAATCCTAAACAAAATACTAGGAAATCAAATACAACCGTACATTAAAAAAATAATACATCATGATCAAGCGGACTTCATACTGGGGGCACAAAGATGGACCAAAATATGCAAATCGATCGATATAGTACACCACATTAACAAAACAAAGGATAAAAATCATATGATCTTATCAATACATGCAGAAAAACAGTTGATAAAATATAACATCCATTTATGATTAAAATATTCAATAAAATAGAAGGATATAGAAGGAAACATAATGAACAACATAAACCTCAACATGACAAAGGCCATATATGAGAAACCCTCAGCTAATATTATACTCAATGGTGAAAAACTGAAAGCTTTTCCTCTAAAATCAGGAACAAGACCACTCTTATTCAACATAGTTCTGGAAGTCCTAGCTAGAGCAAGCTGGTAAGAGAAAGAAAAATAAGGCATTCAAATTGGGATTGAAGAAGTGTCACTTTTTGTAGATGACACAATTTGTATATAGAAAACCATAAGATTCTAGCAAAAAAAAAAAAAACTATTAGAAACAAAAAACAAATACAGTAATGTTGCAGGATATAAAATGAATGTAAAAAATTCACTGGTTTCCTGTATACTAAAAATGAAATTTCAGGAAAAGAAATGAATTAAAAAATTCTTTTGCAATTGCAACCAAAAGAATAAAATACCTAGAAACTTAACAAACAATGTGAAGGACATATATACTAAAAACTACAAAGCATTATTTAAAAAGATTGAGAAAGACACAATGAAATGGAAAGATAATCCATGTTTATGGATTGGAAGAATCAACATAGTTAAAATGGCCATATTACCCAAAGCAATATGCAGATTTAATGCAATCCTCATTAAAATCCCAATGTCATCTTTTAAGAAATAGAATAAAATAATTATCAGATATGTGCTGAACCAAGAAAGACCCCAAAGAGCCAAAGTAATTCTGAGAAAAAAGAACAAGCTGGAGGTATCACACTACTGAACTTCAAATTCTACTACAGAGCTATGATAGTCAAAGCAGCACAATATTGGCAGAAAAAGACACACAGACCAATGAAACAGAATTGAGAGCCCAGAAATAAAACCACATGTACATGAGCAAATAAAAGTCATCTACCAGCATAAACTTTCTAAACAATAATAACCACGTCACTATATATCTCTGTATTTGTAACCAACTGCTACTCTTATTTTATAGAGATATGGCTGCCAACAAAAGTAATTGTAATCATGTGTGATAATGTGTGGATACTGTTGTTAATATATGGTCATAAGAAGTTGCTATCAGAATTTCTAGTCTGCAGATATTGTCCTGAGATGTGAATAAAGGACACCCATTTATAATCTGCCACCTCCTTTTGGCACTTCATAATTTTATTTTCAATGTCTAGTGACATGGCTGACTCTACTTTCAGCCCCTGCAAAGTTGTGCACTTGAAGTGGGAGCAGCAGTGGCAAGAAGTAAGAGATAGTGATTGACATGGTATGTAATTACTTTAGGTATCAAGACTTTGGCATCTTGTTTATGGGAAATTCTGTCTCTTTAGAAAAGCATCAAAGGATGTGTCAGTGGGATTGTACCAAAGTAACTGATGTACCAGAGGCAGCCTTTGATATAAATAGGGGATTTTTAAAAATTGCTATTTAAAATTTTGCTTTATTATAAATGGAGAGTCACAGAAAAAGAACATATTGTATTATAACTTAATTTTTTGGAAATAATAATAGGCAGTGTGGTGGCAGTAAGAGGGGAAAAAAGAAAGGAAAGCTTAAGAGATGTTGAGAGGGAAGGGACATGATTTTTGAGATGATAGAGGGAGAAGAAATACTAAGAGTGAAGAAAAAAAACCAGGCTGAGACAGGGAAAAATTAAAATTTGAGACAGCAAAAAAGAAAGAGCAGGAGGAAGGTAGAACAGAGTAGAAGAGGGGAATGGTAAAATTTGAGATTTAAAATACCAAAATAGTGAAGATCTAGAGATAAAATTGAAGAAATGCAACAAAAACCATCCTATTTGCAATGCATGAACAAAAATTAGTAAAGGTGGAAAGAGAATGCAGGTAGTTTAAGACTGGGGAAAAAGATTGTGAGATGACCAATGACAAGAAAAATGGTTTTGGGAGGTTGGAGGGGGAAGATATAGTAAGAGTAAAGAATGGAGATAAGTTGTGACAAGAGAGGAAACAAATTTAAAGTGAAAATAAGAAGAGGAAAGAAGAAAGTGAAATGGGGTAAAAAAGGGAGATAACAATATGAGATTTAAAATAAACTATAATATAAAATCTAGCAATTTAATATCCATAAACTTGAAGGATAAGAAATGAATGTTAAAAAACTGTGCAGGGGAGAAAACATCACAAATCATGAAGAGCATGATGTATTTCATCTTGGTAGCATCTACTATTTACCACCATTTTTTCTTTCTGAATCCACCTCTGGTGATGCTTCCCCCCAGGCTGACACCACTTGGAGGGAGTGGTCTACCTGAGCAAGATGGCTCCTGCAGTATGGGAAATGACTCAGCACCAGGATCCTGGCAGCTGCTCTCTCAATTCTCTCCCCAAAGCCACCAGCCCCAGTTTCATCTCAAAAGTCTCTAGTCCTCTCTGCCCTCCCTTTGCTAGAGCCTAGGGTAAGGGGCTGCAAATGAAATTTTATGCATTGGCCGTTTCAAAGGATCTCAGCAACTCCAGCTGTCTGTCCCCGGCAGAGAGAAACTCTGCCACTTTTCACAGCTCGATAGTATTTGGATACTTTTCAGGCTCTGGTACTGTAGGCTGGGGAGCCCAGCTTGGGGTTTAGATCCTACACTTTTCAGAAGAAACACCCTGGCCACTGAAATAGTCCTCCGGTACTTCACCTGCCACCTGTGGGAGTACAGCCAGCCCTCTCAAACCTCCTCTTGAGAGAGTGGCCAAAGTGTTCCAAGGTGCTCTCCCCTTGAGAGAGTGGCCATGCCTTCCCTTTTCCTCCACAGGAGTTGGTAGTCCATGTGAATTTATCTCGTGTCTCATCCATGACACCGCAGACACTGCAGGCTGGTGTCCACATCAGTGTGGTGTATTATTGAGGATGCTGGGCTAAAAGACAGATGAACTTTTACCTATTTTTTGCTATTTCACTTTTAGCCCAGTTGAGTGAACTTGGTCAAACCATTTACCTTCTCTAGCTTTGTTTTCCTTATCTCTAAATTGAAGACAACACAATGACTCTGCCTACCCCATGGGGCTTTTAGAAACTCCAGTAAGATATCAAATACCTTTTGCCTGTGGTGAAGCAATTAACTAACTAACATGAAGAATTCTCACTCATCATTATCAAGAAAATTCTATGTTATAGTTAGTACCTGTTACTATAACCACAGAAGCATTTAGAAAAGTCACATTCCTGAGGACTTCTGGCCAAGATAGAGGTATAGGTAGACACACTTCTCTCACACTCCTCTCACAAACAAAACAAGGACAACAAATTTTAAAAAACAACAACAACCAGAACTGCAAGAAAATTGAACTGTATGGAAGTCTGACAACCAAGGAGTTGAAGAAGGAGCTTTCATTCAGACTGGTAGGAGGGGTGGACATGGCAGCTGGCCAGAGGGGATGTGCAGCAAGGCAGTGGCTGGCGGTCCCACATTTGTGTACAGATAAACTAGGAGGAGCAACTGGGGAGTGAGACAGACCATGCAAACTAGGGCTCCAGCGTGGGGAAATAAAGCCTCAAAACCTCTGACTAAAAAATCCTGTGGGGGTTGTGGCATGGGAGAAAATCACAGCCTCAGAGGAGAGTTTGTTGGAGAGACCCAAAGGGTCCTAGAACGTACACAAACCACCCACCCAGGAATCAGTACCAGAAGGGCCCAATTTGCTTATGGGTAGCAGAGGAAGTGACTGACAGTCCACCAAGAGCAGAGCAAGCGGTACTGTTCCCTCTCAGACCCCTCCCCCACATACGGCAGTGACCTGGGTTGCCCCACCCTGGCCAATACCTAAGGCTCCACCTCTTACTATGTAACAGGTGTACGAAGAAAAAAAATGGCCCAAATGAAAGAACAGATCAAAACTCCAGAAAAAATACAACTAAGTGACAAAGACATAGCTAACCTACCAGATGAATAGTTCAAAACACTGGTAATCAGGACACTCACAGAAATGGTTGAGTATGGTCACAAAATAGAGGAAATAGTGAAAGCTATGAAAGTGAATTAAAGGAAAATGCAAAGGGAACCAACAGTAAAGGGAAGGAAACTGGGACTCAAATCAATGATTTGGAGCAAAGGAAGAAAGAAATATTCAACCAGGACTGAATGAAAAAACAAGAATTCAAAAAAAAAAATGAGGAGAGGCTTAGGAACCTCTGGGACAACTTTAAATGTTCCAACATCCTAATCATAGGGGTGCCAGAAGGAGAAGAGGAAGAGCAAGAAATGGAAAACTTATTTGAAAAAATAACGAAGGAGAACTTCCCCAATCTGGCAAAGGAAATAGACTTCCAGGAAGTCCAGGAAGCTCAGAGAGTCCCAAAGAACTTGGACCCAAGGAAGCAGCACCAAGGCACACCATAATTACATTACCCAAGATTAAAGATAAGGAGAGACTCTTCAAAGCAGCAAGAGAAAAGGAGACAGTTACCTATAAAGAAGTTCCCATAAGACTAGCAGCTGATTTCTCAAAAGCCTTACAGGCAAGAAGGGGTTGGAAAGAAGTATTTGAAGTCATGAAAGGCAAGGACCTACATCCAAGATTATTCTATCCAGCAAAGCTATCATTTATAATGGAAGGGTAGATAAAGTCCTTGCCAGATAAGGCCAAGTTAAAGGGTTCATCATCATCAAGCCCTTCCTTATTATATGAAATGTTAACGGGACTTATCTAAGAAAAAGAAGATCAAAACTATGAACAGTGAAATGACAACAGACTCACAACTATCAACAACTGAACCTAAAAAACACCAAAACAAAACAAACTAAGCAAAAAACTAGAACAGGAATAGAATCACAGAAATGGTGATCACATGGAGGATTATCAGTGGGGAGCAGGACTGGGGAGAACGGGGGAAACGGTACAGGGAATAAGAAGGATAAATGGCAGGTACAAAATAGACAGGAGGAGGTTAAGAATAGTATAGGAAATGGAGAAACCAAAGAACTTACATGTACGACCCATGGACATGAACTAAGGGGGAGAATGCTGGTGGGAGGGGTGTGCTGGGCAGAGGGGAATGAAGGGGAGAAAAAAATGGGACAACTGTTAATAGCATAATCAATAATATATACTTTAAAAAAAGTCACATTCCTTTTTCCTGGTATTTGTTCATGAAATTTGGACTCCTCTAACTTTGTCACCAGTAACAATTCTCCTGGATTCTACATACAATTTGAAATGGTTAATTTTATGTGTCAACTTTACTGGGTTACTGGATGCCCAGATATTTGGTTTCTGAGTAGGTTTGTGAGGCTGATTCTGGAAAAGCTTAACACTTGGATTGTTAGACTGAGTAAAGTGGATTGCCCTGCTCAGTGTGGGGAGGTATCAGCAAATCCACTGGGGACTAAATAGAACAAAGGGTGTAGGAAGAGGAGAATTCTTCACTTCTGCCCGATTGAACTGGGACATCAGTCTTCTGTCTTTGGATGGGGAGTTACACCATTTTCACTCCTGGTTTAAGGCCTTCTTATGCAGACTGGAATTTATACCGCTAGCTCTCTGGTTTTCAGGCCTTCAGACATGGACTATAACTTGTACTATCGGATTTGTTTGTTCCGAGAACTTCAGACTCAGACCGGAATTACACCACCTTCTTCCCTGAGTCTCTAGCTTGCAGATGGGCAGATGGTGGGACTTCTCAGCTTCCGTAGCTTTGTGAGCCAGTTCCTTATACTAAATAAATATCTATCTATCTATCTACCTCTACATATACTATTGTGTTGTTTTCCTAGAGAACACTAATACACAATTCCTCCATGTTTTTTAAATATTTGTTAGAGAATAACATAGATACACTGTAGCTCTTCTAGCTGAAAACATTTGGCTGATTAAGGATCTGCTTTATCTAACTCCTGATAATAACTTTCAGCTTGAATACCAAAGAAATGTGTGTTTCAGTTCCTTGGTCCTATATGCATCCAGAATTTTATGGTTTTGAAATTGATGTGAAATCCTCATCTCACACACATTCTGCCTGCCTCATCAGAATCACACTTGTCCTCTTTGAAAACACTTCTAGATACTGCTTCCTCATGGCTTCTGTTCCCTCTACCAATAATGCAACAGCCAAATTAAGAAACATGAAAGCCGCTGTGTATTTTATCTCATTCAATATTCATGATCACCCAATGATGCTGATATTATTTCCTTATTTTACAGATGAGGAAACTGTGGCTTATAAAGGGTAATTAACTTACTCAAGGATACATAGTAAACAATGGAACTAGGAACTGAATCAAAGCTACCCAACAGCAGAGTCTGTGGAGCCTCAATGACTGGGCATATCTTCTGCTCCTGTATCTCCTCCCTCCCTTCCTTTCTGTCTTTCCTCAGTTGTGTAAGTTTTGTTCATTCAAGCAATTTATTATATTATAGATTGGTATATGAGTTCCTCTGGTATTTTATACAACATTTTCAAAACAGCCCAGATAAATATGATGACCATTACTAGCCTGTCAGCATTTTTTTTTCATTCTGAAAGAATTCTATCAAATTTGATAAGGTTGATATGTTCTGTAAATCCCTACTGCCTCCTTTAATGTGATCATAACTTCCTGGGGGCTGGCTCCTAGGGACAAAGCTTTATAGTGCATAACTTTCTAGTGAAAGGTTTACTATGTGGTGGAATTAATAGGTGCAGTACATTTCATAGCTTCTGCACCTCAAATGGCATGTCTTAGTCAGCACAGTAGGTTTTACATGTGTATTGCCGCAAATAGTAATTCTTCCTCAGAGTTTAAGAAGATTTGCAGAAACAAGTATTTCCAAATTAAATTTTATTTGCAGTTTCTGCTCAGCATAAATTAGGCTAACTTGATGAGTGCCTTTGACATGTTGGGGAATAATTAAATTTAATTTTCATGCACAGAATAGAAATGAAAAACATTTCTGCAGCCCTGCAGTGGCTGACACTATTTTATTGCCTTCGTGCTCTCAAAAAGGAAGGAAAATAGAATTCTAAGAGAATAGTGCATTCCAAAAAGTTCTAGGAGGAAACATTCTAGAATAATCTAAATTTTGCTGATATGACAGCTTTTATTTTAATACTTAGGGATAAAAGTGGGAATGTACTTCATAGATTTTTTTCTTTTGAAAAGGTGGAAAGATAATTTGACCTATTTATTATCAAAACATTCTTCAAAAATTCACTGGCTTTTAAAGAACAGGCCAGAGAGGAAAGCCATTGAATCATATATTGCAAATAGTCAGCAAGCTACTGGAATGGAGTGAGCTCTTTACTGTCATTAGATCTTTTAGTATTATTAACAATAACTAAAACAATAGCTCACTGTATTTAGAATCTCTCTCTCTCTTTTTTTTAAAGATTTTATTTATTTTTAGAGAGAGGGGAAGGGAGAGAGAAAGAGAGGGAGAGAAACAGCAATGTATGGTTGCCTCTCACATGGCCCTCACTGGGGACCTCGCCTGCAGCCCAGGCATGTGCCCTGACTTGGAATCGAACCGGGACCCTTTGGTTCCCAGTCCGCGCTCAATCCACTGAGCTACACCAGCCGGGGCTGTATTTAGAATCTCTTATGAACCAGAATCTATGCTAAGTTATTTCTTAAACTTCCCAATAATACTATGAGATAGTCTCTCTCTCTTTTTTCTAAGAGATAGACGAAGAGAGGGAGAGAAATATCGATGTGAGAGAGAAACATTGATTGTTTGCCTCCTGTAAGTGCCCCAACTGGGAACCAAACCCACAACCTAGGCATGCATCCTGCCTGGGGAATTGAATCAGTGACCTTTAGCTTTGTGGGATGACACCCAACCAATTGAGCCACAATGGTCAGGGTGAGACAGTCTTGTCATTAAATTTCTTTATAGTTGAGGAATTCGAGCCCCAGAGTGGTAAAGCAATTTTCCTGATGTCACACAGCTAGTAAGAGACTAAATTGGAATTTGGCCCTAGGGTCAGGATGTCTCCAAAGCCTGTGCTCTTTCTAACATATAACTAAAAGCAGTTTCAAGAAACCTACTTGGAGTTTCAAACTTGGGCACTGCCACTTACTGGCTGTGTAAACGCACCATACTGAACAATTCTGAAGCTCAGATTCCTCATGTATAAAATAATAATAATAACAAGCATTTAGTCAAACTATTGTGGGGATTAAATGAACTAATACATGGAGAGCGCTTTTACTTTCCCCTGACCCCCACACAGCACCCGTGGCTGTTAGCTGTTTTTCATCTTGCCATACCCTGTAGACCCTCTTTATGATGGTTACAGCACAGATAAGAAAGTTGGAGAATCAATAAGGCTATGTTCTTTACACATGATTGAACTGGTTTGGAGGCAATACAAAGATACATTGATAACTTAAAAGAAAAAGGAGCTGCAGAAACAGGAGTCTTTGACCCACAAATGGAAATTGTATTGCAAAGGTTATTCAACTTGAGCACAAGCAATGACGATGAAAGGACATTTTTGACATGCTTATTCACTTATTCAACAGATTCAGCTCTCGCCTTCTCTTTTCCTGTCCTCTGCAGGATGAGAGCCTGTGTCAGATCCAGCCCTCGATAAGAGGCGTCCCTGTCTTGAAAACCCCAATCTGTGTCACAGCCACGAACAGAGGAAGAGCCGAACTTTATAGAACTCAAGAAAACTTGCTTTCATCAAACACATAACTTGTACAGTGCTCATTTATTAAAAAGGTATTTTTAAAGTGATGTAGTTCTGGGAAGAATACAGAGTGACTGTCCTTACTGTCTAATTAATTTGGTTCTTTTCATTCAGTTCGCTTGACTCCCTTTTTTTTTCCTGTTGTCTGAACAGAAGCACTGCAGGGCGAGTGAGGGGAAGCAGTTTGAGAACAGCTCCGAGGGACACGGGGCCAAGGCCCCACAGCCCCTGAAACAGCTTTGCCCATATACACAACTGTATCAATTACAATGATTTGAAAGAAACAAAACACCTTTTGTGCTTGTCTTCCTTTGAGTTCTTTTTCATCCATGCCAGAATTTTTTCTGTGAGAATAATGACATGGATTTGCTTTGCGGAACTCTGTGCTCAGAACTGGAAATGGGGGTTGAGAAGAAAGGAGAAATTTGATCCTGACTTAAAAAAAATTTTTTTATCGTGTAGTAGGCTGAAATTCTCTCCAGTGTGATAAAAAAGAAAATGAGGCCAGATGGTAGGACTTGTTTATGGGCTCTGAAGTAAAAGTATTAAGTCATTAAAATTTGGAGGCTTCTCTAATTTATTTCAGCTTCCTCTTCTCATGAAACACCTATTTTACGTGGTCGGAGGTGCTGGGAGAAGATGTCTGTGGCAGATGCGAATGCTTCCTTGTATTGGCCCTGGGTTAAAGAGTTTCTTTGATTCTCTCAAATCTCCAGCCTGCAGCAAATGTAAAGGAGCGTGCTTTCCTTGTGGAAGTCTAGAAAGGTGCGTTGCAGTCCCTGTGCTGGCAACAGGGAAAGGTCGTCTACCCTGGGTTTTAAGGTGTTTAAAATTGGAGTGTACTTTGAGGTCCATTTCTTGGCACACGCTTTCCTGAGGGCTCCTTAGTGAAGAATTTATTTTCATCAGTTGTATAGGAGAGTTTTCTAATACAATGAACCTGGAATGGATATGCTCAAAGCTGATTTTAAAACTTCTAGCTGGTGTTATCTGTAAAATGAGAATGATGAGTGTCCCGCTGTTCAACTTTCAGAGAATTAAATCAGTAAAGTCCACTCATGCTGTTTATGAGAGTGAGCCTGTTTCAGTAACTCTTGTCATGAAAATATCTCCAGAATGAAGCCAACAGTTTGCATTAAAAAGTTGTAAATCATAGGGTGTATACTATTAAGTAACAGTTTTTTCCTCATTGAGCCCATACTAATCCTTGTGTGATATAGTGAAATCAAAAGGGTTAATTGGAGCAATTGGTTTGTAATTTGGGTTTAAATCTTAACTCCACTACTGACTAATCAAATGAACTTGGAGAATTACTCAACACCTTTAAACTGCTGTTTGTTTACTCACCTGTAAAATGTGGATATTAGTAGCTCTTACCACATAATTAAGTCAGGAATCTAAATTGAGCAATGCATGTGAAGTCCTTTGCACAGTTTCTGGACCATAGTTCCTGGCTCTTGGTAAATAGAATTATCCATCTTAACTAAATGACACCTAATCTTTACTGTTCCTGGTAAAGAATTGTTCATGGGAAGCTTACCAAGATAGATGAGGGGCCTTAGTGAGCCACACAAACAATTGAGAGTCTCCTTGGGGGCACTCAATGACCAGCTGCTTTTTGTACATGGTGGGAAACACGAGGGTTGGCGTGGGGCTGCTGGTATCTCCCCCAGCGTGGTGTGGCGGGTGGGCGTGGCGCACTGCCGTGGAAACAGACCCTGGGCTCCAGTGTCAGGTAAATAGAGCTCAATGGAGGGTACTCGGGGATTTGGATCAGGAAGGACTGTGACAGATTTTCATCACCTTGGAGTAATCCCCTCCCAGGCCAATCTCCTTCTTGGTCCAGTGCTTGGGGACAATCAGGGATCGAGGGAGAAAGGAACAGAAGACAGAAGTCAGACTTCTACAGAAATCCTGGGGAGCCTCTCCTATTTTGAGGTGAGGAAAGGCTGGGGCGGGACCCCCAACTGCAGAGTTTTACTGGAGCCTTCATTTAGGGTTTTCTTGGTTCTGAAATGCATATTATGAGCCTTCAGAATCCCTGAATTTCAGAGCCTCTGAATCTTCTTTGTTTCTCTATTAAAAAAATGTACTTTTAAAAACACAAGTGTTTGCATTCCATCTATTCTAAAAATAAAATATACATATAATATATGAATACATTCTTGGGGGGAAAATCATGTATGTAGAGAAAACCTCTCTCTATCATCACCCAGAATAAGACCAAGAATGATTTGTTTGTAATTTGTTATAGAAATGGGATCATAATGTAAAAGTTTTTTCAGTAATTTTTTACACTAACATTTCTATGAGATTTCCATGGAAGTACATATATATATTTATTATTTTAAACTGATACATAGTATTTCATAATATGAACTGATAACTTAAGAATTTCTCTATTGATAATTATGTTTGATTTTTCCAGTTTATTATTAAAATAACATTGTAGTAAGTATCTTTTTACATAAAGGAAATAAATGACTACAAATAATTGTTAGGTCATAAGATATGCAAATTTTAAATATTGATCAAACTTATCACTGCCCTTCAAAATTTCTGTACCAATTTATATTTCCTGTGCAGTAATGAGAATCGACTCTGGACATTGTTTGTCTTTTAAATTTTCTGCTACTCTATAGGTGAAAATTATTCCATTAATATTTTTAAAGTATATTTTATAGATTATGCTACTTAGTTGTCCCATTTTTCTCTCCCCTTTATCCCCCTCCACCCTGTACCTCCCTTCCCTCCAGCATTTCCCCCTACCTGAGCTCATGTCCATGGGTCATTCATACAAGCTCTTTGGCTTCTCTATTTCCTATACAATTCTTAACCTCCCCCTGTCTATTTTGTGCCTTCCAATTATGCTTTTAATTCCTTATAGCTTCCCCCCGATTCTACCCCTCCCCTTCCCCACTGATAACCCTCCATGTGATTTCCATTTCTGTGATTCTGTTCCTATTCTAGTTGTTTGCTTAGTTTTTGTTTTTTAGGTTCAGTTGCTGAGAGTTGTGAGTTTGTTGTCATTTTACTGTTCATAGTTTTAATGCAGTTCTCTGATTATTTGTCAAGTTAACTTTCTTCATGCTTGTTAATCATTTGTACTTCTGTTAGATTATTTATTCAAATACTTGCTTATTTTCTATTTGACTTGTTTTATTATTAAGTGATATATTTTTATATTATTTATATATTAATCTGTCATCATATTTTAACTATTTTTTGAATTTGGACCATTTTATTAATGGCTGGCTTAAGATGACATACGCATATTAAAATGATCAAGGCAATATGAAAAATATTGAGGCATCTCTTGCCATTTTTATATTTTTCTAAATTTAACATCTTTCTAGTCAAAAAGCAAGTTTTATAAGTTTAAATATAAAAGGAAAAATTAGATGTGCTGTTGAGTGTCCCATTTTTGATGTCTTTGGCTTAAAAATACTCTTAAGTTGTCTTTGGAAGGTAAAGTTCAGGTAAACTTTAAGCATAATTCTTTAACTACTATTATGAAGCACTTCCTATATGGAAAGAACTGTGTGAATATTAATAAATCAAAGGTCTTTTTGATGGGCTTTTTACTTTTTAGCGATGCCTTTGTAATGTGTTTAACATTTTTGGAGAGTCAGACCTGCTGCTGCTTTCCGTGATAGCATCGAGGTTCGTGTCTTGTGTAGCAAGCATTTCCAAAATATGCTCTACTTTCTGCTAATATTTTGTAGTTAGTTTGTGGCATTTAATACTTAATCTAAGTGGAATTATTCTTGGATATCTTCTCTTTTGAGGTCTGTGCTCCTAATTGTCTGTTCAGATCATTTGTCCATTTCCTATTTGGTTTATTTGCTTTCTCTTATTGTTTGGAAGAAATTCTTTCTATATTATATATCTTATTCCCTTCCTACCATTTAAAAATTTTATTTCCTGTCTTTTGTGCTTCAAACTTTAAAATATTTTATATTTCTTCCAGTGTTTTTGTTTTAGTTTGTTGTATTTTGTACTTTAATCCATGCGAATTTTTTTATTGTGGTGAAATATAACATAGAATTTACCATTTTAACCTTTTATATGTATACAGTTCTGTGGCATTATATATCTTCACATTGATGTGCAATCACCATCACCGCCATCCAGCTCCAGAACCTTTTCTTCTTCCCAAACTGAAACTCTATACCCATTAAACAAGAAGTCCTCACATTCCCACCTCCTCCCAGCTCCTGGCAACTACCTTCTACTTTCTGTAATCTATTAGGTACCTCAGTGGAATCATACAGCATTTATTATTTTGTGTCTAACTTATTTCACTTTCAACTATTGTGAATAAAGCTGCTATAAACATGGGTATACAAACATCTGCTCGAGTAGGAACGCTTAAGCTCATAAATTCAACATCTTAGGTGGAATGAACCAATTTCTTGAAAGACACAAAACTACTTAGGAAGTTAAGTTTTTTTTAAATTTGAGAAAGCCAAAAGAACTTCAGAGAAAGGAATCTGTCTCTCTGTGTCTAAGTATCTAGCATAGTTCTTGCTTCATGTTGGATGCTTGATACAATGCTTGCTACATTGTCACAATATATAATAATATTATATAAGGCATTTGAAGACTGAAGGAAGAAAGGAATGACACACTCAACTGAGTTTCAATATACCTGGCTTAGAAGAGTTGCAGTGCTTACATCCTTTTAAGAAAAATTATTAATTCACCAGTCTTTCATTTTTTAATTTCTTAAAAAGTTTATTGGATAAATGATTGAGTCTGTGATGGCAGGTGCTAGAAATATGTGGATGAAAAACATGACACCCGTCCCTGGGAAGCTCATAATCTGGCAAGACCTCCCTGGGTAGATGCAGAGAGAAAGAGATCCAACACATTCCCAAACAGGCATAAAGAGATTTATCTGGAAGAAAGATGAACTCTTAGTGCAGCCTAGAAGTTAGAGAAGTCTTCCTACAGCTAACAGTGGAGCTATGCTCTGAAGAGTTTATACTTTACTGGAAGCACTTTATAGGAATACAGAGAGTGAAATGAACAGAGGGAAGAGTGGGCAAGTTATTCCAGAGAATGGTTTGAGCAAAGGTCCACAGAATGAAATGCTTCTGAGGAATGTCTAAAAGTAGGTTGGAATGCCAAAAAGAGAATGGGGGGAAGAAGACAGGCAGAGAAGACAGACACTGGAAGAGAATGCAAGGCCAGAGGTGAAGGACTAGGTTTCTTAAGGAGTTGTTAGTGGCCAAGTCTGAGTCTCTATGAATATTACGAGGACACTCTTTTGTGGTGATGGTAAAGGCAAGGGGATTCTTCAGTATGTCTGCAGACTGTATGCAAACAATATCATGGTTGCTATCACATAAAGATGCCCTTGATTCCATTAGCCACACATTTATTTTAAATTATGCTTTTTTTGGTATTTTTAGATATGAAAGCTCCATGTTATTGCATCAGGAAATGTGTCCATATTTTATAATTCCACATGAAATCTGTGTCATAATTACTCTTAATAGGAGTTAAATTTGTTATCTTGATTTATAAAGATCGGGGGAGCTTAATTGCAAATCACATTAGTGTTAGAAACCATGCGGCAGTTTAAAGCTTGCAATCTACAGGAATGTGACTGAGAGTTAAAAAGGGAAGAAGAAGGAGGCCCAGAGTGAAGATCGCACACCAAAGAAACCGTTGCAGAAAGACAGCCTCCCGGAGTGGAGAGAAATTGGTCTTGGAGAATGCAGAGGAAAGTTGCTCACATAGTCAATTCAGGTATTATAACAATGAAACACTGGTAGGAAATCTCACTTCTATGACCTATAGAATATATACTTATTAGTTATTTTACCATAGCTGTTTTTTAAAAAACCTCCTTCGTAATATATTTAACGAATGTAGTCCATCCGGGGGCTGAAGGTTATTCTACAGTGATGCCTCCTGGAAAGACAAGCATGTTTTCTCTCCGGGCCCATGACCCACCCCATGAGGCATCAAATCTAGATAATGTTTCATCACAATGAAAGAGCATGTAATGGATAACAGATAATTAATCAAAGCACTGGGTGGGATAATAAGTCATTACATCCACAGATAGTTATTGAATACCTGTGATGTTCCACAGGCACTGTTTTGGGTGCTTGGGATACATCTGTGAGCAGAACAATTCCTGCCCTCCTGAAGCTTATGTTGGGGAGGAAAATCTTGTCCTCTGTTCCCTTAGGCTCAGTGAGTAGGAGCGTGCTAGTTTAAACTAACAAAAGACAGATTACTAGAAATAAAAGCATACAACTTATTATTATTTACCTGCATAAGAGTTCAAAGAAGAGGTGTAAAACTCAAGGAAAGAAGCAGTTAAACTCTGGACTGATCCACTGGAGTTTAAAACAAAGGAAAAACAATGTTAAAAACAAAGGAAAAGGGGTTTGGGCTTCAAGGAACAAAAAATTGTGGGGAAGTGACTAGGAAATAACATGGGGAGGCTAATGAAAGATAAGGGCTATTTCAGTTAAAACCGAGATGTCTGTGCAAACTCATCCTGTCGTTGCCTCCCCACCTTAGATGAAAAGAGTAAGTCTTCTCTCCCTGCTGTGGGAGGTGGGCGCCTTCCTCAAAGGGAAATTTATGCCCTGCTTTTCGGCAGGAGAAGGCAGACAACTCTTCCTGCATCTGTTGATTCTCAATTGCCTTCAGCTCAAAAGAATCCTTATGCCAAAATCGCATATTTGGGGTGGCATATTCTGATCCCCTTCACTTGCACTGCAGAAAGATAATTGTGCAATATGCTTATTTAAACATACGTGTTTGTCACCTCGGACTCAGAATTATCCTTTAACCCAAGTCTTCTCCAACTTAAATATGTAAAGTATCACCTTGGGAATCTTGCAGAGCTGGTTCAGTAGGTCTGCGTGGACTCTGACAGTCGGCCTTTGTCCTGTCGTAGGTGATGCCCGCCATGCTGCTGGTCCATGGACTACATTTGAATAGCAAAATACACCATGATTTATCAGAAAATAAAGCTTTTAATCAAGTAAGTTTGAGAAAGGCTGTGCACTATATTTTACTCTCAAAGATTCATAGTGCGCATTACTGTATTAAAAGGTTTGATGTTTTCTTCAGTAAAGAAATGGTTTGTTTTACCTATTTTGGTACAAAATAACATCAAAATTGTCCCAAATGACACTTGTCCAGGACACACATCTTAATTTCCACCTGAGGAATATTTCACGTTTGCTATTAGCAACTCTACATACATTGCTTTACCTAGATGCTATTCAACAATTTTCTGTTTTGTAGTAAAAATTATAAGCCTAAAAACTGACATTAGTTGTGGTTAAATTAAAATAAGTTATAGATCATAATGGCAATTGATGAAAAATCCTTGTTGACAAATAAGTAACTTTTGAATATCCCAGAGCAGTTTTGTTTACTGGTCTTTGTAGAAAGATAAAGAAGAGAAAGTAACGAATACTAATATTCCAGAAACCATGAAAGCACAATGAATGAAGAGACAGAGACTCAATAATTGTGGCAAATGTTTCATATACTTTAAAAACTGCTCATCTTGTTTCTTGTTATCGGGATCACAGTTTTATTTTTTCCATATCCAAAGGAAGAAGATGGTCTCTGTGATATTCAACAGTTTAACTACAAAGTTTAAAAGAGAATCTCTTAGAAAGAAATGTTTAATTGTGAGGTTTGCAATAACCACAAATCTTGCACAATGTGTTGTTGCCATAAGGAATCTTATTTGTTCACTTAAGATATAGGTGATCTCCCTAGGACTTGTATTTATTTTAGCACATCCTTGTGAATGAACTCTTCAAAAGCATTGTATAAATTATCCTACTACATTATATTTTGTGGATTCTTTTGTTAAAGATAGTAGACTGTGTCCCTTCAGACCAGGGAAATAAGAGGTGCTTTAATACATTCTGGTGGGAGTACAAAAGGAAGCTACATCCTTTCACCTTTCGTATTCAACCATTTCCATGAGCTATAGTAGAAAGTACAAATGTAGTCATGTGGCTTGCATAGCAGCACCCATGTGACCTTCAACCCTGGAGGGTTGTAGACAGAGAAAGTAAATGCCGTGAGCACCCTTTACTGCTTGCAGAGATTGGAGGGGAAGGGCTGGCTGCAGTGAAACAAAATGGTTCCCTTGCAGGGGTGTCCAGCCTTGTCCCGCAGGCTGCATGCAGCCCAGGATGGCTGTGAACGCAGCCCAACGCAAAATTGTAAATTTACTTCAAACATTATGAGATTTTTTTGTGATTATGTGTCACAATATATTTAATGTGTGGCCTAAGACATTCTACTTCCAGTGTGGTGCAGAGACGCCAAAAGGTTGGACACCCCTGCAGACTTCTGTTCGAGGGTGGCTGAGAGTGGCCATCAAGATGGTTCAGTTGTTTTCCAAGACTCTGCAATGGGTCTCACTCCTTTTTTCTTTTAGTCATTTGTGCAACTCTGCATCATAATGGATACTGATCTCTCCCTTTGGAGCAGGACAATATCTGCAGATTTCATTGAATTTAGGAAAACTATTATTTCTGAAAATTATTAGTCTGTGAGAATCATGCGTGTATGTCTACATTTTTGAGTGGTTATTCTGGGCAAAAATTATACCCAAAGAACAGAACTACAGTGGAATAAAGGGGCAGAGGGGACCAACTGCACCAAACACTGCAAACAGATTTCACAGAGGACCAAATCCTAATTGCCCAACACATCTGGGGTTCTTGAGCCAGACCCAGAATTCCAAAGTCCACCTGGATTGTTTTCCCATCCTTCCCCTCTCATGCACACACCTTGGCCCACCCACCCTCCATGGAGTTCTATGCAGCACTTACAAGCCACAGAAGCAACTGCTGAGGTATGGCTCGGGAGGAGATGAGCCGAATCTCCACCCTTCTCCCATTTGCTAGAAAACCTGACCTTTGAAGATCCCTTGAAGACAGGAGAGGCTGACACTGGGCTATAGTTTGAAGGTTTGAAAATTTTCATTCCAGGAAGCGATCATTTTCTTTGTTCTTGATTAGAGACATGATAGGATCATGAAGCAGTAAAACCGTACATAATAGTTTGCTGGTGTTGATCTTACCCAGAGAAAGCAAGAGCAAACTGCATCTGCAATTGTCATTAAATTGGTAGCTCTTAAGATCAAATATCGTTTTATTTATTTTTCAAACGTTAATACTTATAAAAGAAAATGCACATAGTAGGTGCTCAATAGATGGGATTTTTTTCTTTCTTTTAAATTAAAAAAAAATTTTAAGTGGTGTTTGAAGGCTAGAGACTTCCACGAAGGAACAAAAGCTAGCTTTCTTTCCCTTGACTGCCTGTTATGTAAATGAGGTGTTCAAAAGCAGCAGTTAATATGGGTGGTGTTTTTTCTTTTGAGTTTCTACAGAATGTTTTGTTACTTTTGGATTCTTGTAATCGTGTACTTTAATGATTTCAAAGGAGGCTGCCACAAAGATGTTCTTG
>PVJI01008558.1:0-70343 GCA_004026765.1 Micronycteris hirsuta
TAGCAGGTGACAGTGGAGTGTCTTCTCGCTCCCGTTCCTGTCACAGCGAGGGGACGACCTCGGGGGAGGAAGGGCCCGGCTCGTTAGCCTGGCAGCCTGGTGTGTGGCGGAGGGGGGGGACGACCTGGTGTCGGTTTAGGCCCTGTCTCCACTTCCTGCAGGTGGGCTGGGTAAGACTCTAACTTCTCTGAGCCTCAGTTTCCTCATCAGTAAAGTAGAGATGATGGCGCCTTCCCCTTTGGGTTGTTACAAGGATGAAGAAAAGTCGTGGTCAAGGTCCTCAGCCCAAACAGTAGGAGCTCAGTAATTGGCTTTGGCATTGGGCGGGGGGGGGGGGCCCCGAGGGGAGAGCCTTTCATGCCCTGTCAGGTGGGGGAGTCTGAGATTAGTCACTGAAGTCTGGGGAGACTGGGGAGCCCTGGGCGGTGCTGCCGGCGAGACTGCGGGAAGTGGGGAAACCTCTCGTTAAGCCGTGTCTGATCTGTGGCTTCCTGTGGTTGGACCCTGACCCAGATCAAGTCCCCTGTTCCTGTGTCAGCTCAGGGGATGGTGCCTGTTTCCTTTAGGTAGGAAAAGGGGGGCTGGGAGGACAGGAAGTAGTGGGAAAAGTCCATGAGGCCCCGGGGAGAGGCGCCCCCCCCATCCCAGCCAGCATGTTCCGGGAGGGGCAGCAGCTGGTGCCACGGAGGGAGAGAAAGTATGAGGGTCAGCTCAACTGGGTTCAGATCTTGGCGTTGATTAGCTGTGGACCCCGCCCAAGTCACTGCCTCTCTCTGAACCTCAGTCTCTTCATCTATGGAATGAAGATGGCCCTTGTAGGGTAAGTGAGTGAGCGAGTGGGTGACACAGGGCCCGGCCCAGAGCTGTTCACTGAACGACCTTTCTCTTTCACCCCCACTGCCTGCTGGCGTCCCCAGATCTGCCGGCAGGCCCTGAAGTTCCTGACACAGATCCGGGCCCATCCGCTCATCAACCTGCAGCTGGTGAACCCGTCTCTGTACGAACACGAGGAGCGGATGCACCTCATCGGGCGGAGCCGGGAGCAGCTGAAGCTGCTGGGCGATTACCTGGGCCTGTGCCGGAGCGGAGCCCTGAAGGAGCTCAGCAAAAGGTGAGCGCCCGGACACGGACACACAGACACACTCGGCATCCTCTCGGGAGACACACCAGGGCCCGGTGGAGAGCTCCGGCCCACTGGGCTTGGGGAACTGCCCCGTGCTTTAGAAGTGGCTTTTACTGGCTCGTGTATTCATTCATTCATTCAACAAACATTTCCTGGGAGCATACTAAGTGTCCGACACTGGGCTAGGTGTATGGGATACAGCATGGGAGGAGGTAGGCCTGCCCTGCCCCCTTGAAGAGAAGGCTGCTGCGGGGCTGAGGTGGGAGGGGGAGGGGGGAGACGCCCGCCTCTGGAGAGGGCCACGTTTAGCTGAAGGAGGAAGACAAGGAAAGGGAAGATTTCCTGGAGGAACTGACATCTCAGGTGAGACCTGAGGAATCAGCTACAAAGGGAAAAGAAGCAGGAACGAGTGTTTGAGATGGAAGCAATGGTGTATGTGAGCCATGGAGGCCCCGTTTGTGGAAAGCACGGGGAGATTTTCGGAGGGAGCAAGGGGGGAAGTGGGGCGTGTGGTGACCGGAAGGCTGGAGAGGCAAGTGAGGGCCAGGCCACAGGAGGCTGGTGGCCCTGGCTTCTCCCTTGGCCCACCAGCCCACCATCCCTTGGCTGCTGTTCTGCTATCCAGGGTGGCCTCCCTCCCACAGTCCTCAAAAGAGGGCGAGATTGGGGCAGGACCCTCAGGATGCCCTTTAAGAAGCTTCAGGGGGCCAGTCCAGGGGTGGGAAGTGATGCTGGCCGTGGACTCAGAGGCTCTTTCTGTGCCCGTCACGAACACCTCCCAGCCTCCAGGTCGCGTTCCAGGCTGTGGCCCTTGGTGGGACTGGGCCGTTCTGAGACCCTCAGGACAGGCCCCGGGCAGAGGGGCTGGTGCCTGCTGCCCAGCTGGGCTTCACTGCTCTGCTCTGGGGACTTGGAGCAGCTCACCAGCCCCCCTACATTTCCCCTGCAGCCCTCCCTCCTCACAGGGCTGGTACAGAGGCGCCCTGTCTGGTGGGCTGGGCCTCCTCGGTCTCGGCTGCCAGCCTCCCAGAGCTACTCCTGCCCGGCTCCTCGGGGCCAGGGCAGTGCCCGGTGGGGTCCCCTGGGCCTCAAAAGGAGGGGCTGCTGCAGAGGGTGCTATCTGAGGTGGAGGTCTGCTCCACAGGGCCTGGAGGAACAGAGAGCCCTCTGGGGGCCATCATGAAGGGCCCTCGAAGGCTGCTTCCCTGGGTGGGAGGCGCTGTCCCCCCTCAGCCATCAGCTGGGTGCCTGGGTCCCCCTGCTTTCTGAGAATCCAGGACCGGGGCCTTCAGAGTTTGTCCCCCTGCCTCTCCCAACCCCATGACCAGCGTGGGGAAATCTCTGGGGTCACAGGGGCTTCATCACCTGACCCAGGTGTCAAGGAGTCTCTGCAGACCTGAGCAGACCAGCTGCCTGCAGGGGGCTTGGTCGACACCCTTACTGACCTGTCTGGGCTGACCTGTCCTGAGCACTAGGACCAGTCCCGCCTCCTCCCCGGTCCTGCCCCGCACACCTGCTGCGTGCCCAGCTTTCAGGCGCAACCGTGGGAGTCCTGGTGGGAGCAGCGCCAGGAGGAAGAGCACCAGAGGGGCCTCTGCCTGGGCTCAGACCCTCAGAGAAGTTGCTTCCCGTCTCTGAGCCTCAGCTCGCTGGTGTGTAAAATGGGTGCGTCATCCCTGCATTCATGTGGCCTTCCCGAGTTGTGGTGAAGGCTGCAGGGGGACTCGGAGTCTGGGAAGGGACACAGACGGGGACAGAGGGCCCTGGGTCTGCATGGCCTGTGTCGTGAGAGAGGGCCCCTGACCTGGGCAGGGCCCCGAGGGCCGGAGCAGCTCCCGGAGGAAATGGCATCTGAGCTGAGCGTTTGTGGAGTTCTTTCTTTTCACGAAGGAAAAAAAGAAAGCTTTTTTCCTCTGCAAAGACAGTATTCAAACAGTAGGAAAGAGAATCAGGCAGAAAGTTGGGACACTCCCCCCTCCCTGTCCCGGCGCCTGCGGTACTGTTGGGCACACTTCCAGCCCTGTGCCCTCACACATGGGAGACCGGCGAGGCCGCAGCACGCGTGGCATCCCGTGTTCATGAACTGGGGCTCAGGAGAACTAGGAGAAGAGGGGGGACAGGAGGGCCCAGCTTTCCCAGCTAAGGTGGCCTGTGGCGAGGAGGGGGTGGGAGTGTGGCTCCCCAGGGCCTGCAGGGGGCTTCGTGCAGCTGGGCTGTGGGCGCAGGATGGACCTGCAAGGCCCTGTGTGCCGACCCCCGGCGTTTGGGTTGCATCCTGCCAACACTGGGCAGCCGCTAGAGGGTTTTGGGCAAGGGACTGTTGCATGCTGGTCAGGCGTTTAGAAGAGACCCAGTTTGGCGGCGGCAGCAGTAATTCGCCCGGGAGGTGAGGTGGCCTGGACCGGGCTGTCCGGGGCCGAGGGTGAGAGGACGAGAAAGGCTGAGAGGGAACAGGCAGGTCTTGGATGTGGGACCCCGGTTCTCTCAGAGGACCTGGCCCGGGGCTACCCCAGCAGGGGAGCTCCTCCCGCCTCAGTTGCAAGGGTCTGAGTGGGACAGGCCCAGGTGTGGCGGCGTACGGGGAAGAGGCTGGGCCCCGGGCTTCCATGACTCTGAGCAGAAGGCAGATGACAGACGTGACTCTCCAGCCCAATCGGCCCCACCTTTCCTGCCAGCTCAAGGACAGCCTGTGCAGTCCCCGCCCCCTGTGTTTTCCTGGTGATAAATGGGGGCTTCCTGTTCCCATAAAGCTGGGATTTTCCTAGGGAGACAGCATAGCAAGCCTAGCGTCCGGCCCGGCAGCGTCCCCACCACTCGGAACACGACGTGGCCTGTCTGGCTGCCTGGTGGGACCTGCCATCTCCAGCCTGGATTGGGCTCCCCCTGGACCATCACTGAGGCCGTGGAGTGAGCCGTGGCCAAGCCCCAACTGCAGACAACCCAGGGCTTGGCCCCATCCTGACCCTGGAAGTTCAGAGGCCCGTGGGGCAGGTTTCCAAGCCTCCTCAGACTTGGAGCGCTGTCCCCAGAACCTCAGCAGCACACACGACACACACACCGGCAGGGCCAGCTTTGTACCAGGGGACCATCTGCAGGTGTTTCCTCTCCATCCTGCAGGATGTAACCCTCAGGATCTCTGCCGTTCGCTCTCGGGGCAGAAACCAGAGCCCAGCTGGTGGTTGAGCCTCATCCTCTGCCTCCCCGCCTCCGAAATGGGATCTGCCCGGTGCTTAGGGCAGGTCTCAGTTCCTCTCACATGGCACCGAAACCAGATGCCTGAGTGTCTGTCCCTCGGCGAAGCCAGGGGCTCCAGGAGGGCAGGAGCCACGTCCTGTGCACTTCTGTCCCCTGCCCTGTCCCTGATAAGCGATGGTGGCAGTAGTGACCACAGCTAAATGGCACGCACCGCGTGGATGCAGGCTCTGTGGGCGAACTCCTGCATTCAGACGCCCGCCCTGCCACCCACCTGCTGCCCTCTAACCTCTGAGCCTCGGCGTCCTCGCCTTCCCAGGGGCGCTAGTTCTCGCGGCGCCAGCCCCAGGGAACTGCGGGGGTCGAGTGAGTGTGTACGTGTGAGCACACACGCCTCTCAGCCCAGCTCCTGGGACTGGCCGTTAGCGCCCGTCATCCCTCTTTCTTACCATTATTTTTACAGACGTTTGTTCTACTTTTTTATACATTTAAACTTAAAAAAAAAAAGTTTTAGCCGTACTGGGATATATATAACTGACAAGTAAAATTGTAAGACATTTAAAGTGTACGGCGCGATGGTTAGCTGCATTGTGAAGGGACTCCTCCCGTCTGGTCCATGAACACGTTCATCACTGTATTTACTTATTTATTTCATTTATTTATTTATGCATCAATATTTTTAAATCTTTTTAAAGGTTTTATTTATTTTCAGAGGGAGGGGAGGGAGGGAGAGAGGACGAGACACATGGATTGGTTTGCTTCTCCCACCCCCTCCACTGAGGACCTGGCCTAAAACCCAGGCCTGCGCCCTGACTGGGAATCGAACCAGTGACTGACTGATTCTCAGGCCGGCGCTCAGTCTGCTGAGCCACACCAGCCAGGGCTATTCATAACTTTTATTTTTTTGGTGAGAACATTTAAGTTCTACTCTTAGCAAATTTCAATTATGCAGTACAAGTTTATCAACTATAGTAGGTAATTATTCATTGTTTACTATGTGCCAGGCACTGTGCCAGACACTTTAAATAAATTATTTAATCCTCAAAACAGCTCCATTTCTCAGGTGAGGAAACCTGAGGCTCAGGGCGGTTCAGTAACCAGCCCCAGGTCTCAACAGCGAGTCAGTCACCTGGAAGCCCCTGCCCCAGCCCGGGGGCGGGCTGTGCTCTCTGCCGCCGCCCCGCCCAGGGGCAGTGCTGGGGGAACTAGAAACAAACCCAGGTCGGCCAGGCCTTGGAAACCCTGAGGAACCCTTGTGTTTCCTTTGAAGGCTCAGCCACAGGAATTATCTCTTGGAGTCTCCCCACAAGTACAGTGTCGCTGACCTCCAGCAGGTGAGTCGTTCATCCCCCCAGACCTCTCTAGTGGGACCCCACACCCAGAGAAATCCAAAAGGGAGAGGGGGCGGTGTTGCCTGAGTTCACTGCACCCAGACAGCTGTCTCCAGCTTCTCAGAACCTCAGAGTGGGTGTCCCGCCATCCCTGCTTCCTGGGGCAGCAAGTGAGCCCCCAGCCCCCCGCAACAAGCAGGCACTCCGGCAAAGGCCAAAGTCACAGGGGTGAGACTTCGAGACACCCCTTTCCTTGAGGAAGGGAAGAGTGGGTTGGGGTTTTGTCTGTCAGTCCCGTTATCCCCCCGACTGGGCACAAGGGCAGGAGGCCTGTGTTCCTCATCTTGATTTGGGGAGGGTTTCGTGCCCAAGTGGAGTGATGATGCTTCTGTCAGGCTAGGAGTGTTTCAGGCAGGGCGCCAGGAGCGGCAGCGGGCCGCGTTTTGCAGGTGGCCTTGGCCTCCACACAGCTCCCTGAAAGGCCTGGCGGCCTGCGTGTGCCCCGACAGATCTCGGAAGGGACGTATGAAGGGTTCCTCAAGGTCCTGATCGAGTTTGCCTCCCAGCACGTCTACCACTGTGACCTCTGCACCCAGCGCGGCTTCATCTGCCAGGTCTGCCACCACCGCGACATCATCTTCCCCTTTGAGTTTGACACCACCGTCAGGTATGGAGGACGCCCGGCAGCCTCCCCACCCCTGTCCTACCCACAGCTGACCCCAGCGTTCCACACTTAGCACCCTCTCTATGCCAGTGCCGCGGGGTGGTGGCTCATGCAGAGCAGCTGATGCCCTGGGCAAGCACAGCCAGCCCTCGTCCAGCTCGGGGACAAGTCAGGTCCTCACGGGACACTGTTGGCTCTTAGCGGGGGGTGGGGGGGTGCTTCCTAAGCCTCAGCTTTGTCATCCATGAATGGGTTGAGGAGGGACCGAATGAGTTACTGCCCTGGCGTGTTAGACATGGCCTGGCTCAAAGTAGGCCCTGGTGGGTGACACCTGGCCCTGCCTCTGCTCCTGTCATGATCGTTCTTGTCCCCGGTCACCACTCATTACCAGAAGCCTCCAAGTGGACAACTTCATCCAGCAAACCTTCATTCCATCCCACATGGGAGTGGAAATCTGAACTGGTGGGCACATTAATTCATTTGCAATAGGTGTCCCCTGGCCCAGATTCAGCCCCTGAACAGACTAGGGCTGAGTTTTCCTTACTGCAGTGTCTCAAACATAGGCAAGAGTCACTTGGCGAGTCCCAGCTGCATTTATTTAAAAATGAAATAGAGGGTACCAGCGTGCCTCCACCCATGACCTTGAGGAAACAGTAGTGCTTCAGGGATCTTTTGTCACTGGGCGGAGAAGCAGCGCCTGCGGGCTGGGGGCTGGGGGCAGAACGCCGCCTGGCCGTGGGCTCTGTCCAGGATCCCTGGCCAGCCTCCCGCCTAGGGCGGGCCTCCCGCCCATCATTACACGCAGCACTGGCCGCTCTCTCCCAGGTGTGGCGAATGCAAGACCGTCTTCCACCAGACATGCCAGGCCGTGGTGAAGGGCTGTCCCCGCTGTGCCCGCCGGCGCAAGTACCAAGAACAGAACACTCTCACCTAACCCGGCCGCCTGCCCCCCACAGAGGCCCGGGGTGAGGCTTCAGCTCAGCCATCCCAGCCGGGTTTGCCGTCAGCCCGGGCCCCCGCCCCCCTCAAGCTGTCACAGCTGCCGCCCTTGTAGGGAAGACTCAGATGTGACCAGAGCACGCACCTGCCGGAGGGAGCCCTTGATGACGCACCCCCTTCTGCTCCGGGAGGTGGGGGGCACGCCAGCAGAACCCCGTTGTTTGGGGTGCTGGGGTGGGGGTTTTGCACTAACCAGGCTCCAGCTGACCACACTAAGGTGGCGCCTCTGTCAGGGCCGTTCACTCACTGGGGACGAGACTTGGGGCACTTCTTCAAATTCACATTCCTGATTAAAAGGTCTAGTTTTATAAGGTGGGTTTTTTTCCCTTCATATTTCAACAGAAAATATTTTTTTATTCTTAACCTTCACCAGTCACCCAAGAAATCCAGGCATTCTTACCCTGAGCAGACATGCAGGTACTGCTCCGGCCTGGTCTGCAGATAGGTGGGCGGCCGGGCAGGCAGGGGCGCCTTTCCTTCACCCTCCCCAGCCGCCTGCTGCCAGAGCTGCGATGCCATGTGCCAAACCGGCCAGGCAGGCGGGGTCAGACCTGATGACCACCCTCTTCCTCTCTCTCTTTACTCCGGGCCCCCACCCTGCCCACCTGAAAAGCCCATCATCCTTCTCTGTGTCCTGGACTTGGGTCCCTGCAGGGGTGGGGGCGACTCAGGACGAGCACTGTCAGCACTTTGCACCTTCCTCTGTCTGGGAAGGGTCATCTCGCCCACCCCTCGGCCCCATGCGCTCCTCACCCCTGCCCCAGGCAGGGCAGGGTGCTGCTGCAGACAGTCCGGGGGCCCACCCCTGCCGGGACAGAGGCAGGCTGCACCCACAGGGAAGGCCGTGAGCCCGGGCGGGGGCGAGCTCCGCGCTCATGGTGAAGTGGCGGCCCGTCCCCCACGCAGAGTGCCTCCCCTGCTGTGGGGACCTGGGGGGACCTGCGGGAGAAGGTCTGCGGGAGGGTGCTTCACCTCAGTTTACAAAGCCATGAGTTCACACTGCTTTGCTGGACCGGCCCAGGCGGGACGCTGCTAGAGACTGGAGAATTTTGCTGGATTGCCGTTAACCATTGAAGAGGTCGGGGGCGGGGTGGGAGCCTGGAATTGTTTTCAAGTGATGTTTAGACCCTTGGTGCTTGGGGGCATCTGGGTGTGATTTCTCTGCTGCCTTCCCCCACCTCTCCTGCGCCCAGCAGGCTCCCCTCAGGCCTGGGGACCTCTGGCCATCTTGCACACACTCAGCCTGAGATTGGAGACCTCAGGTGTAGACCTGCCCGCCAGCACCAAGAGATGAACCTACTCCCACCTCTCACTGGGGCGGTTCTGCTGCTGAGTCACCTGCCCGTGCTGAGGAGCTGGATCAATTGTGCAATAGGACAGAGGAAGTTCTAGGCAGCCGGGGGAGGGGCTGCCCCAGAGCCCTTCTGTCCCCTCTCGGAAGAAGGCACACACCTGTGCCCAGGGCTCCAAAGCCTCCGGAACCGGAAGGCGGATCCCCTTCCTCATCCCACCCACTCACAGTGGCTTAATGCTCCACTGCAGGCACAGCCTGATCGGAGCCTGAATCACCCAGGTCCCGGGTGGGCAGTGCCATTGCACCTGGCCCTGTTTCCTTGGGCTTGTGAGTGTACTTCATATTCCAGAATGTACCCTAGGAGGCGGCGGGCCTGGGGCCCGGGAGGTCCTCACTTCAGTCCATCCAACCCCCGCCCTCCTGGAGATCAGTAGCGATAGAATGGACCCCCTGCCCATCACCCAAAGCTGCCGATGCCTTCCGATGAGCTGACCTTTTACCCCCTCACAATGGAAAGCTGATGTGAATGAACCTCACTCTTTTTAACATGTCATTTTATGCAATAAATTGCGCAGCGTGGGGCCCCAGCCCCAAGAAGTGCTTTGCAATGTACGAAAGGAACTGCTGCTGTGTGACTTTGGAATGGTTTTGCAGTAAAGACCTGATATTTCTAATCTCTGGTCTGGTTTCTGAATCCTAAAGCTGCCACGGATGGGGGAGACCGTGGGTCATCCATTGCCAGTCTGACAGCGCCTCACTGTCCTGTCAGTCTCTAGGCACAGGAGAGGGGGGTGGGAGGGGGGGCGAACATTTGCAAGGAGGGGGCTTGTGTGCCAGCCGTGGGCATGGAGGAGGGGGCAGTAACAGGTTCGGTACATGCCCCACCCTTGCCGCTCCAAGGAGGCAAAGCCCCCATGGGGTCAGATTTCAGGGCCTTCGGGAGGTTTACTCAACACACACTCATAGGTAACAACCGCAGCTGACGCCTGAAATTCCACCACCATGGATGCCTGAAATTCCACCAGCATGGCTTCTTTCCTGTGCCTTAAACGTCAAAGCACAGACCCCTGACGCCGGGGCACGCGCAACCTCAGGCGCCTGTTGCCCACCGGATTGAGAGAGAAGGGGCGCGGGCCGGGCAGGCGGTTTGAGCAACCCCCGATCCAGGGCCAGGGCCGGTGGTGTGAGGGGGGCTCACAGCGGCTTGTACTTGGTTGTAGACCTTCCTCTGAAAGTCCAGGAGAAGCCCACCGCTGCCCACTGTAAGTAAGGACAGAAGAAGGAAACATGCATTTTCAGGGAAATGGGGCTGCAGGAAAAAGGGACTGGAAAGATGACATTTAGGGCTGCAGTTTCCTGTCCTTTCAGCTCGTGGGGGAGCACCGGCTCCCCATCCCACATGCCCAGCTTCCTCTGGGGGCCTCACCTCCCTCCAGGGCAGGCTGCAGAAGGACAAGAGGAACATGGACTGGGGGCTGGGGGGAGGCAGGTCCACCCCAGGCCCAGGGGCAAGAGACCCGGCCTTACCTTTGGACACAGCACCTTCACCCTCAGCAAAGGGTCCCTTGTTTCTCCCATCCCCACCCCAGGAGGGCGGGTTTGGGGGAGGGGGTTTGGAGACCTCTATCCAACCCCAAAGAGGAGGATGGCTCACCTCATTTTAAAAGCAGTGATCATCGTAACTAATATATTGTGTGTTCTAATAATGATAACGTGATAATAGTAACACATTGTTCTTAGTGTGTCTCATTTAATCTTCCCAACAATCCTATGAAGTAGGTGTTACTGTCCCCAGTTTACAGGAAAGAAAACAGATGCAGAGATAAGGTGGGGACCTTGAGCCTAGCCCCAGGAGGCTGCTCTGATCTTACCCTAGAGACAGGTTGGAGGGTGGCCGTTCTGGAGACAAGGATCAAAGAGGAAGTGGGGGGCGGGAAGCTGCGGGGGCGGGGGTGTCAAGCAGTGGTACGGAAATCTGGCCCGAAGTTGGTGAGGAGGCTCCCTCGCCCTTCATCCCACCATCCCGGTCCTGCTGCGTCCACCTCCCAGGAGACAACCAGGTGTGGCCCGACTTCCCGGGATGCGCAGGGGGAGGGGGTGGCGTCCGGGCTCCTGCGGCGCTGGCCCAGCCCAGAGGGGACAGGAAGCCAGGACACCGGGGATTGTCTCTGGCGGCCGCAGCCCAGCCCCAGCCGGGGAGGAAGTTCTGCCTGGTGCTCTCGGCTGGTGCCTCCCTCGCTATATTGTTGAACAGGAAACCCGGCAGCGCGGTAGCTGGGCGGTGGAGGAGGGAGCGCCGGACGCCGAGCCCACGCGCGCCCTGCTGGGACAAGTGGAGGCCAGGCTAACGAGTGGACACCCCGAGGTGCCAAAGCCGGGCCGGGCCTGGTGGGGGCTGCTGAGTCGGGGGTAGGGGTGGGGTGCCGCAGGCGGCGGGTCCTCCCCCGGGAGCACTGCGCTCCTGCTCCTCTTCCTCCCGGAGCTGCGCGGGCCCGGGAGGATGCCGCGCGGGATGGTCTCCTGCCCACGGAGGACCGGGAAAAAAAGATGGCCCTCCGCCCGGGGAATGCAGGGGCCCAGGCCCAGGGCCCCGGCGCCGAACCAGGCGTTGGCGCCGCAGTGGCCCGCGTCGCCAGGGCAGTGGCGGCAGGGCACCTCCTGGCGACAGGTCCGTCCCCGCGCTCCGGAGGTCCTCCCCGCTGCCCGCATCCCCCGCTTGGAGTCGGGAAAGGAGCCCAGGCCCGGGTCCCCTCCCCACACGGCCCAAGACCCTGCGTTCTCGCGGCGTCCCTGGCGGGCATACCGCTCCGACTTTTTCCAGGCTCGGCTGAGTGCGCCGAAAAAGCGTCCGCGGAGGGCGGGGGCTGGGCCCGGAGCGGGTGGTGCCGGCAATCCTCCTGGAAAGGGCTCGTAGTTGGTGATTCAGAGTGCTAGTGGCCCTGCTACGATTGGGAACGCCCCGGCAAGACGACGAGCCTGGGTCCCGCGGTCCGTGGGACGCGGAGGCTCGTGGACGACTGACCCCACCGGAGAGGGTGGGGGCGGGGCGGGGGCGGGACTCTGCCTTCTCCTCTCGGGAACCGCCAGCGCCCCTTCGGTCGCTGCCCTTGCCGCCCCCGGCCTTCCCTGTACTTTCTCCAGCTCAACAGACAGACTCACTCAGGCTCCCCCTCGATTCTCCCAGACACGGTCGCTTTGGGGCTTGGGGACGGCCCTCCAAAGCATACCTCTCCCTCTTTGTTCCCTCTGCCAGCTCCTGCCACCCGAACTCTCTGCAGCCTAGCCCTTGAATACCGGCCCAACGCGATGGCAGGAGCCTAACCTGCTTCCATCTGCCGGCTCAGCCCATCCAGCCCATGGGCTCCCGAAGTCCCGCCCTGCCAACGTGAGTGAGCCGCGGAAGGTCAGGGGAAGGTGGCGAGAAGGGGTGTCCTCCCCGGGGTTCGCTGGCTGAGCTCCGGGCAGCTCTCTGACCCCGCCCCCGAGGTCCAACGTGCTCAGCGACTCGCTTTACACCGCTGGCCCCATCGAGGAAAGCTTGACAGAGTAAAGGAGCGCTATGCCGCCCCCTCTGGGGGACCCTGCTCCTGGGGTCCCTCGGCCTCAGCAAGCAGCCAAGCTCCCAGCTGCTGGTCCCGGGCCACCGTTGTGGGTCCGGAGGAGTGGTCAGTGTGGAAGGCCTGGAGGGACCAGCCGCTTCCGGAGCAGGTCGCCGACTCCACGCCTTGATGGAGGGACACAGGCAGGTTTAGAGTTAGGCTCCTCATGAGGCCAGGCTAAGCCAGCGCGGGGAGTGGGGGTGGGGGAACTGGGGTGATCACTCCAGGAGAGCTTTGGCGACCCCTGGAGACAACGCACGAGTAGTCACTGCCACAAAGTGCATACTCGAGGGGCCACTCTCGCGGGGGCAGCGCACAGGTCTCAGCGCAGGGTAGACGGGCCGCGAGGGCCCAGCCTTTCTCCGGAGGTGGAGGAGGGAGCTGGAGAGCGGGGGCGGTGCGGGCCGGTCTGGGCGGGCCAGACTCCGGGTTCACGTCTGCGGCACAGTCGCTGGAGAAGGAAAGAAAAACCGAGAGAACCGGTTCCCCGGCCTTGGCAGTCTAGGCCGCTTCTGCCAAGGCTCTTGTGCTGAGCGGAGTAGGGACACTCCCATGGGTAGAGCGGCCCGGGGCCAGGAAGAGGCGCTCTGGACACGCATTCCCTGAGGTCTGGAGGTGGCAAGACGCGGCAGGGTGTAGGGAATGAGCTGTTCTTCTGCCTTCACAGACGGGGAAACTGAGGCCCAGTCAACTCTCAGGCAAATTGTGGCTTGACCTCGGGCAATCACCTGGTCTCCACGATTTTCGACTAGTGCGTCCCAAGAGGCCTACTGATGTGCCGCAGGAATTTGTAAAACGTGCAGCACCTGACTATTTAGTCAGGGGCACTGACCTCTTTTCCCTTCGATTGTCAAATTGAAAAATGACAACAGCCAACACGCTAATAGCCATCCGATGTGAACAAATCAAAATTATACCAATTTTTTTCAGATCGGCAAAAAAATATATTTTTGTTGTGCTGTAGAATTTTAGTAGTCAGTTTATGTGTCCCCTGAGATGAAAAAGGTTGAAAATCGTCACTCTGTCTCTGAGCCAAGTCCCAGTATTAGCCTAAGTCTCCCACCAAGGGCTCAAATCTTAAAATCAACGCTACGGAGTGGAAGAGTTGCCCTAATTCCATCACTGGGTGCGAGAACGAGAACCTAAGAGATTTTATCCAAGTCTCCCGTTTCCGAGATAGGAAAACTGAGGCCAGAACGCACACGAGGAGCGCAGCGTGGACACTCGAACGCAAGTCTTCTGTCCCCGTAGTGTGTGCACTTCCTGGCTGCGTGGCCTTGACCTCCGCGCCCCTTCTCCTTGCTGTCCACAGGGAAAGGCTGCGGCGGCGATGTCGGCGGACGTCGAGGGGGACGTGTACGTGCTGGTGGAGCACCCCTTCGAGTACACCGGCAAGGACGGGGGCCGCGTCGCCATCCAGCCCAACGAGCGCTACCGGCTGCTGCGCCGCAGCACCGAGCACTGGTGGCACGTGCGGCGCGAGCCCGACGGACGCCCCTTCTACCTGCCCGCGCAGTACGTGCGCGAGCTGCCGGCGATCGGCGACCCTGCCGCCGCCCCGGCGCCGCCCGCGCCGCACCCAGAACCCGCAGCCCCGGAACCGCTGGCTTACGACTACCGCTTCGTGAGCGCGCCGGTGCCCGCGGGCCGCGACAGCGTGCCCGCCGAGCCCCGGGGCCGTGCGGGCTCCCTGTGCGGCCCGGCGCGGCGCGGCGCGGGGACCCAGCGCAGCAGCCTGGCGGCCGGCCAGCCCACCTGCCTGTACACGCGGCCCGCGGCGCGCGTGCGGCCCGCGCAGTCCCTGGACGACCTGGCGCGCGCGGCCGCCGCGCCCCCTGCCGGCCTCCTGGGGAGCGCCGGCCGCTTCAAGGCCTGCAGCGTGGCGGGCTCCTGGGTGTGCCCGCGGCCCCTGGCGCGCAGCGATTCGGAGAACTTGTACGAGGCCATCGAGGACGTGCGCGCACAGCCGCAGGAGGAGCGCCCGGAGCAGGTTGGTCGCGGACGGCCGGAGGCGGGGTGGACGGTGCACGGGATGGGGCTGCGCCAGCTCTGAGCGGGTGCGCGAGGAGACCCACTCGGCTTAGCGTCCGGCGGGACGGGGAGCAGCAGGGTCACTTTCCTCAAACACGAAACGAGGGGCACAGGCGCACAATCTCTTAGCTGAAATTCCAAAACACCCCAAGTTTCCTGGAGCCCAAAGGTTTCTCCATGACAAAATGGGTGGCAAAATTTGCCTGGAACCCGTGGGAGGCCATCGGTGGTCTTTATTTATTCCGCTCAGTGCGAGTGTTCGGGCTTCGCTACAGATGAACTTGGTTACAGGGCGCTGACCAGGCCTTGCTGGGAGCGTTCCGCCACCTGTGGCAGCAGGTGCGTTTGCCGCGTTGCCGTCCCAGAATCCGAGCCATTCCGAAATGCATCTGGCGTGAAAGAGCGGGTTGCGGACTTGCAGCCGGGGCTCCGTGCCTCGCCTTCCTTGCAGGAGTTTGCAGGCGAGGGGTGTCGGGGGAGATCATGGATATGGAAGTCAGGGGTCTGCTTCCCTTTTTGGCTGCCTCTAACATTTCAGTTCCCTCTTTAAAAAACAAACAAACAAAAAGCTTGATGGTGACGGGCTTGTTTCAGAAAGAAGTCCAGTCATAGTGGGGTCCCTGCCCCCCTCCGCTTCAGAATCCAGTTATGTTCCTTTGGGAACTCGAAAACGACACGTTTGAAAAACTCTTACATCCCTCAGAATTCTGTCGGTGGCGCTGATATCTTGAACTTTAGGACTTTTTTTTTTTAAAGGTTTTATTTATTTATTTTTTAGAGAGAGAGAGGAAGGGAGGGAGACAGAGAGGGAGAGAAACATCAATGTATGGTTGCCTCTCACATGGCCCTCACTGGGTACCTGGCCTGCAACCCAGGCATGTGCCCTGACTGGGAATCGAACCGGCGACCCTTTGGTTCCCAGCCGGCTCTCAATCCACTGAGCTACACCAGCTAGGGCGAACTTTAGGACTTTGCAGGGAGGGGAGCGGAGGGCAATACACAGACATCTGCCACCAGCTGTGTGACGATAGTCCATTCGCTTCCCCTCTCGGGGTCTCAGTTTGTCCTTTAGCCCAGAGAGGGGCGGGGAAGATGGCTGGGTGACCCCTGAAGCTCGTGAGGCTACGGTTTCTTTCTTTGCAGTCGGTGGCCTTTCAGTAAACATCGACCCCTCCCGAGTGCCAGTACTGAGTCTGGCACGCCAGAGGAAGGCGGCGCCGTCCGCACGCCCCCGGGCCTTCCTTCCACCCATCTGGCCAGAGCTCAGGATTTGAGGCTGCAGAGATTCGAATTTGACTCTGCTGAGTCCCGGGCCAGCGAGTCATCATCCCTCAGCCCCAGTGTCATCGTGTGTAAACGTAGGAAAATACCTAAGGATTAAGGTTGTTTACAGCCTTCAACGACGCGAGGCGCGGACGCGCCAGGCACGTAGCGGGCGGTCCGCCGAGAGCGGCGGGGGTCGCACCGAGCGTCCTCTCCTGCCGCTCTGCGCCGCCTTCGCCCCGCTTTCTGCCGGGGGCAGCCCGCCCCCTTGTGGCCAGCGTGCGGAACGGCATCTGGCGGGTGGCGACCGACCCGGCCCCGGCTGCGGGGATGTGGGTGGGAGTGGGAAAGGGGAGTCCTGGTGCCCGCGCCCTTGACGGCCGGCCAGACGGCTTCTCTGGGATGGATGGCTGAATGCCAGCGCCCCTTCTCCCGGCGCCCCTCCGTTTTCTGGGCAGACTCCTGGCGGCGCCTTCCTGAGCCTCCACGTTCTGCCCCGGTGATGACGGGGCACCTGTGTCTCTGAAGTGCATCCTTCGAGGGGAGGACTCCCTGCCCCTCTGAACCCGCGCGTTCCGCACAGGGCGTGTGCGAGAGTGTGTTGTTGACTAGGGAAGAGGAGCTGCCGAGCTCCCTTCCCCGTGAGCCGGGACTCCGCCCACCCCAGCACCCAGTGCCAGGGTGGAAGAAGGAGAGGGAGAAGACCCCAAATCCGGGTGCCTCCTGAGAAATCGCCCCAGCAGCCGCAGTCACTGCGGGGTGGTGTCTTTGCCCCTCCTTCCGCAGGCTCCCCGCGGTCGCAGTGGTATGTCGAGGGAGGGTAGGAGTGAGCACCTGCCAGAGACCCCGGTATTGGCGAAGAGGCTCCGCCTAGTCCCACTTCTGGCCCTAATTCACTGTGTGACCTCAGCAAGTTGCTTAGCATCTCTGGTTCTGTTTCCTCCTTGTGTGGTGGGTGTAAATCACACTCCCTGTGGCCGCACACCCTATCCCCAACAAAGTCCAGGGGTGGGGAGTTGGTTTTTCCCCTGGGAAGGAAATTCCACTCTGCTCTTAGTTGTTCAAGGTAGCATTTAAAGAAGGGATTTCCTGAAAGGTGAGCCTGCCTGTTTTCTTTCTTTCTAAGATATTTATTTACTTACTTACTTTTGGAGAGAAGGGAAGGGAGGGAGAAAGAGAGGGGGAGAAACGTAGACAGGTTGCCTCTCGTTCAGATGCTTCTCATCTGCTCCCCAGCTGGGGACCAAACCTGCAACCCAGGCGTGTGCCCTGACCAGAAATCAACTGGTGACCTTTTGCTTTGCGGGACAATGCCCATCCACCTGAGCCCAACTGGTCAGGGCAAGCCTGCCCATTTTCTTCTTGGAGGAGACAGGAGAATCAGGTTCTACCCTTCCCCTTCATTCACTTGTTCACTAAGCGTGAATTGACTGAACACCTGCCAAACGCCAGGTGAGCCTTCAGATCTAAAGGTGACTGAGGCGTAGCCCTGACTCTGGGGGGCCCACCCTCTGGGACAGAAGGATGTCAGGAGGGGACCGATGCCTCAGTCCAGCATGACACAGGCCATCTGTGACCCAGCTACGCTCGAGTGCGTGGGCAGAGGTGGAGGCGTGAGACGTGGCACCTTTGGGGGGGGTGCTCCTTGCAAGCACCCCCCCCTCCGTCGTGCAGCTGGGGTCAGGAATGGAGGCAGATGGGGAGTGGGGAGTGCCTGGCCAGGCAGGGCCTCGTGGGCTCTCACCGGGAGTTTAGGCTTTATCCTGAAGCCCTTGGAAGGCTCTCAGCAGAAAAGGGAGGAGGTTGAGAAGAGACCCATGTTGCAAGGGCTTTGAGAATGGAGGGGCACCTTCGTGGTCTCCTGGACGCTCCATGAGGACAGGAGACGTAGGAGGTAGACTCACCAGGACCTGGTAGCCCACAGGCTGAGGAGGGTGTGAGGGAAATCCAGATGAGCTGCCGTCTCCCAGCTGACACGCCGCGGGGGGCATGGAGGGCGAAGGGGAGGAGAGGAGCGAGGGATGAGGCTGAACCAGCCACTTTGGCTCTGCCAAGCTGGGTCAGGAGGCCGCTGGGTGGCTGGGTCTGCTGCCTGGGAGAAGGTATTCGGTGTGTGGTGTTGAAGCCAAGGGTGCGGAGACAGTGTGGACAGGGGAACGGGGGTGCCTGAGACAGCCCTGGGACCACCCCTTTGGGTGACAAAGGGAGGAGAGAGGAGCCTGAGAGGAGAGTGCTGGCCCCAAAGCTGAGCCAGAAGAAAGGGGAAGTTAGATAAAAGCCATTAAACATTTATCGGAAGAGGCCACCAGAAGTTAGTGGCCTCCTTATCAGGAACCGGTCGAGGGAGTTGCTGAAGGCGCAGAGGCTGAGAAATGGTGAGGATGCGCCCTGAGAGGGCAGACAGCTCTCAGAAGCTTGGCAGGGAGAGGAGAGACATGGCTGGAGGCCGGTGGGGGTCAGGGGTGGAGACTCCTCGGAACCTAAGTGAATGGGCAGGAGCTGGGGGGGAGCTTGGGGGAGCTGGGGGCGGGGAGGTAGTGGGTGACATGGGTCCCGGGGGAAAGGAGTGAGGCGGGCGCCCCAAACAGAGAGGGAGGGGAAACAAGGGTGTGAAGAGGAGGTGACACGGGGTTGTCGGAGAGGCTCAGCATCCAGTCGATGGACCACTGGACAAGGAACAAGGGTTGCGTGGAGGGCGGGACAGTTGTCAGAGGCAGGGATCCACCCCCCACCCACCAGAAGAGAGGAATTGCTGCACTAGACAGCATTTGACAGTCTCAGCACATGACAAACACCTGGCATGTGCTGGTCACTATGCTGGACACTGGGGACACAGAGCTAGACGAGATACCACATGGTCCTGCGGGCCCTCCCTCAGAGGCTCCTCTGCTGCCCAGCAGTACGGAAGGCAGGCACAGGTACCCCATTTGCCCCAGTAAAATGGAAGTTCAGAGAGGTTCAGTGACTGGCTGGAAGTCACACAGCCAGGAGGTGGCAGCACTCAGGTCAGTTTCAGCCCTCCTGACCCCAAACCCCGCTCTGACCACCAGGCTCAGTCTCAGCCGGTGGCTTTCAGGACTAGCCACCCTGTTCCCCTCAGTAAGGACGATACAAGCCGTGGGCAAAGAGGTGTTCCGTTTTCTGAATGTTCTGTGCATGTGTGCCTAGCCCTGTTGTGGGCATGGGCTGCAGGGAAGGGGCCATGATTCTAAATCCTCACCTGCTTTCTGCACCTGAGGGGGTTGGAGGCGAGTGAGAGGCCCCAGGAGAGGGCGGCAGAAGCCCCTGCTTCTAAGAGGGGAGAGACGGAGGACGGGGGAGGTAAGACTGATCGCGCTACCCCCGCCCCCCTGCAAGGAGGTGCTCTAGGAGCCCGGGGAAACCTGGGGAGGAAGGGGCCTGAGACTCCTCCTCTGTGGCTCGGGGCCACCCCTGGCCAAGGGGCCCTCCTGACTGGGGCATTTCAGGGTGAGGTCACCATCCCCGCCCAGGCCTGCCATCTGGACTGCAACCCGCCCCTGCTGCCTGGGCATTGGCTGCAGAGAGGAAAGGGTTACAGCCCTGGCCTCCGAGGCTTCTTATGCAAGCAGCCCAGGAGGCACCTCACCTGAGTAGGCGGCGGGCTGGGACTAGAAGGAGCCCCAGGGCCCTGGCTTCTCCCTCCTCTGCCAGGAACTGTAAGTGACCCTTCACCTTCAAGTGCAGCTGGGACCCTGGGGGAGAGGGCAGTTTCCCCGCTCTCCTTCCCCCTCCCTGCCTCTCACCGGTCTTTCCCTGCCCCAGGCTACAACCCACCCAGTGACTCCCCGGTAGCCACCCTGCCCTCCCCTCTGGGTCCCAGACCTAGCATCCCCTCCCTGGGGCGAACTCCCCCGGCAGCCCAGGCAGCCCTGGCAGCCCTTGAAACAAGAGAACTGGCTGGCCTTGGACAGATCCACTTGGATCCCCCTTTGGGGGCATCCAGGCAGCCTTCATTCAGGGAAAGGGGGATAGCGAGAGCAGGGAGCTGAGCCCAAGAGGAGGGTCCAATGAGTCCCCTTGTCTGTACCCCCTCCTCTCAATGACTAGAGACCCCCGGGGCAGCCCACCTCCAGGGCAGCGACCTGGGGTGGCCCAACTGGTTTGTTCACACTTGGCCTGACCATTTCCCCCTGTGACTCACTTGCAGCCCCAGGCTGACCCAGGATCCCCACTGCCCAGCCTGTGTCCTGGCTCCTGGAAGAGTAGGTTGTTGGGGAGCCCCCTCCCATCCTCACCCCACATTCCTAGGCATGAAGAGCACCCCCGCCCCTACAGCTCACAAAGCAAATAAGAACAACCTCTCACCCTGCTGGCGGAGGGCAGCCCTTGGTCTTCTGGGCGGTCTCCCCCACGCCTGGGCCTCTGGGTCCCTTCAGCTCCTGGGCCTCCCGAGACTGGGCCCAGTCCAAGTCCACCTGCCTCCCCACTTCCTTCCTGAGCCCCGGCAGCTGGCCCCAGCCTAGAGCCATCTCTTCTGCCCTTCCTGGATCTTAACCAGCTCTGGGAGGAGCCAGGCAGCTGGCACTGAACGTCAGCCCCGATGGCTGGCTGGGGCCCAGTCCTGGGCCTGGAGGAGGCCATCATCACGACTGGGGTAGCTGGTGGTCAGAGGCGGTCAGGGTCCCACACTGAAGTCTGGGGAACAAGAGGACAGTTGATGTTGGTTGGTGTACAGGGAAATGGGGCCACCGAGGCTAGGTCCCGGGGACATCCTGCTAAAAATTTGGAGACTGTCTCCGAATTGAGAAAGGACCGTGGGGTCGAGGGGATTTCCAGAGCGGCTGCCGAGGCGCAGTGAGGCCTGCGGGCCACTTCTGTTCAGGCCAGGCTCTGGGATCCCCTGGGTGCCGGCCCACGGGGAGGCATGCAGGACAGCGGGGCAGGGGTCCCTGTCTAGCGCTCCGTGTCTGTCCTGGGGGACTTCGGCCCAGGAGACATTCCCAGCCCACATGGACGGCTCCTCGCCTTGTCTGAGTTTGTAAATTGCTATTCCCTCTGCAAAAATAGTTTCATCCCATTGCAAATATTTGGCGAATGGGGGGAAACTTCAGTCTAATGACTGTTAGCATTTTGGGGTGGGTTTTTTTTCTGTTCTGCTTTCCTACGTGTGGGGAGTTTTACAGATGTAGCAACACGGTGGCTGCCGACAACTACGCTGTAATTTTTGTAGCCATCGATTCAGGAAATGGCAGGCGCTGTACTGGGCACTGGGAGGCAACAAAGAATAAGGCATGGCCCTGCCCTCAGGGAGCTCACTGTCCAGGGGGAGAGACTGGCCAGCAAACCAATAGTTATGATCTGGGGTGGTCTTTGCGTCTACAAGGTACTGTGGGGGGGGGGGGCGGGGGTACTTGGGAGGAGCACCCCCCACCCCCAGGATCTGACTAGAGAAACCTGAGATCACCTCCTGGCCAGGACGGTGGTGTCAGAGGTGAGTCCAGCCCCCTCTGCGAAACCCCCTGGACCTGGTGCTTTCTCAGTGGCAGACACTTTTTTCTCATCGACGGTGATCGCTGTTTTCAAGCCTTCTACCAGCTCCCCCGTTCGTTTTCGCTGTTTCGTGTTTTACTAGGAAAGCAGCCGTGCTTTTGTTTTAGATTTACGAAACTCCCCTTTCATTGTTATAGATTTCTCTGTGACCAGATTAACAGGTTTTCTAGGCTTTTCATAGCCATGAAAAAGTTTTTATTTCTAGTTAAGTTTCCATGTGGATCAAATGTATTATTGATTGTATTATTCAAACTTGCATTTCCTTCGTGTGCTGTTTTTTTTTTTTGTCCCTTGTTCTGTTCTGATAGAGGTTTATTAAATCTCTCACTCGAATTTTCTCTATAATGTTTTTCTTGTGCTTTTAATAGCTCGTGTTTCTTATAGTTAGCTATGGTGTCGGCAGCCTGCAGACTTTGACTCTGTCATCACAGCTTGTGCCTTGTGTCACCAATAAAATTCAGTCTTTCTGTTATTAATATGGTGACCACCCCTTTTATTTTTTTTCTTTTTCATTTTCTGGTCTCTCCATGTTCTTTTATTTTTGACCATTATCACTGTTTGTAAAGTGTATTTTTTATATACAGGGTCTAATTCAATCTGTTCACATGTAGTTTAGCAACTGATACTCTGTACGTGATTTGTGGTTTTCTTTTTTCCTTCAGTGGGGTTGCTACTGCTTCTCTGTGCCCACCCGTTAGTCTGTTGTCCTGCTACACTTTCCATTTCATTGGTGGCTTCTGCTTTTCCCTGGGAACCCTGAGTAAGCAGATTCTGTAGGACGTGCAGAGATGGGGATTCTTTTGCTCAGCATTCCTGTCTGAGAGTCACGAACCCTGTCAGCCTGTAGACTCAGGTCTTCCTTTCAGTTTAGAGAAATCTCTTTGTTGCGTGATTATGGTTGGTTATTTATTTATTTATTTATTTATAAGAGAAGGGAAGGGAAGGAGAGGGAGAGAAATATCCGTATGGATTGGCTGCTTCTTGCACGTCCCCAACGGGGGACCTGGCCTGTGAGCCAGGCATGTGCCCTGATTGGGAATCGAACCAGTGACCTTTTGGTTTGCAGGCAGGCGTTCAATCCACTGAGCCACACCAGCCAGGGCTGGTTATTTTTTCTTTCCATTTTTTTTTATTTGCATATTCATTCTCCTGACTGGATCCTCCCAGTTTCTTTTCTTTTCCCTCTTTATTTTTTTCTCTATGTACTTTCACCCCAAGACCTAAGATATTTCTTCTGCTTGATCTTCCAGGACACAGATTTGAGTCTCAAGAACGCCCAGCTTTTCCTTCAATTAGTAGTATGTGATATATTTTAACTTCCAAAATACTGTATTTTGCCATGTATAATGTACTCCTGTGTATAATGCACGCCCAAATTTTTGGCTCAAACTTTCAGGAAGAAAATCTTTCATTTTAATTTTTTAATTTAGTTTTTTTATTTATACTTAGAAACAAATGGATTATCGTATTCCAGGGTATTATATTGCATACAGATATTGCTTTCTAGAGTTACACTTTTAATGCACAAGCATAAATAGGAGAATTAAAAACATTTATGTAGACATGGAATTAGTTCTACCCATGTATAATGCGTACCTTACTTTTCTCTCAGAAATTTGGGCAAAAAAGTGCACATTATACACGGCAAAATACGGTAGTCCCTTTTCTCCCCCTTTGGTACTTCGCTTGAATCTTCTTACGAGTTCTTATTTTTTGTTCAAGTTGTAATTGTATTTTCCATCCTCTCTCTCCTGCTAATAGTCTCAAATTTTGTCAAACTATATATGTAATGCGGTTTTTAAAAATCAAAGCAATATCTTAAAATAGGTAGTAAGAATTCTCACACACACCCCTGCTTCCAGGCCTGTTCTCCATCGGCTCCAGAGTCACCGCTCTTGCTAATTCTTCCTCTGTTCTTCCAGGTTTCCTTTACACAGATACAAACTAGTGTGAGTACGTATTTGGTTCCTTGAATTTCCGTCTGCCTTACACAAAGGTGGTAGGCAGGAGGCATGGTCCTCCATTTTGTTTGTTTTTTGCCTTTCAGGTTTAGCAATGTAGCTTAGAGATCGTACATAGAAAGTATCTGTCTCCGTCCTGGTAGCCACGTGGTTTCCGTTGTTGGGATGCATCACGACTCATTGAACAGGTCTGTCGGGCTCGGCTGGCTCCTGCGGTCTGAGACACCAGCAGGCATTCTGCCTGTGTCCTCCTCCTCGGTGTCCCCAGCCTTCAGGGTAGAGAGTGTTTAGCCCCCCTGCTTGGCTCCCCATCTGCGCCCAGGGGAAGGGGGTCTGGTGTGAGGGTTACCTTGCCTTCCTGCTTAAGTCCCATGGCGACCGGTCTGCCCCGGGGTCTTCCAAGTCTCAGACACTCTGACCTCTGCCAGCCAGGCCTGCCCACTGTGCTTGACTCAGGCCGTAAAGCACAGAAGTCGGGAGGAGAGGAGAAACAGGACCTGCTCGAGCCGCTGTATTCCTGGAACTCCTGGCCCCGTCTGTGGAAGGGAGAGAACGTACTTTGTCTGTGACAGATGCAGGGCCGGGGCGGACTGGAAGGGCCAGTCTGTCTCCAGAAAAGAAATAATGAATACCTCATAGAGTAGTAACACTGAGGGTTTGGAATCGTTGCAAAAAAAAAAAAAAAAAGTTAGAGGGTTTTTTCTCTTATTTTTTATTATGAAAATTTTCAAACATATGAAAGAGCAAGAAGAATATTAAAATGAATATAACTATACCTATTACTTATATTTAACAGTTACTATTTACTATGTTTGTCCTTTTTTCCCTAAGAAATGATAAATTCCAGACTTCATCATATTTCTTTCCTAAAAGCTTCAACGTGCATTTCTTTTTTCTTTTTTTAGATTTTATTTATTTTCAGAAAGAGGGAGAGGGCAGGTGAAAGAGGAAGAGAAACATCAGTGTGTGAGAGAAACATGGATTGGTTGCCTGGCTCCCAACTGGGGACCTGGCCCACAACCCAGGCGTGTGCCCAGACTGGGAATTGAACTGGCGATCCTTTGGTTCGCAGCCCGCGCTCAATCCACTGAGCCACACCAGCTAGGGCAGCATGCATTTCTTAAAAATGACATTTTTCTCCACAGCCACAATACCATTATTACATCTAACAAAATTAAGCATTAACTCTTTTCTAAGATTCACGCCATAGTCCCATTTCCTCATTTGTCCTAAAACAAGTCCTTCCCCGCTGGTTTGTTTGAGCCAGGGTCTGGTGAAGGACCACGCGGTCCATGAGTTTGCCTCTTAAATCTCCCTTGACAACCCCACCCTTTCCTCCTGCTCCGACAGTGACTGGTGAAAGAGACCGGGCCAGCCCGCTGCAGAGTGTCTATTTTAGATTGGAATGTTTGCTTCCTCCTGGCAGAGTTCCCCTGTTCCTCTAAGCCTTGTTACCTGGGGACAGGTATGTCAGAGAGGCTTGGGCAGGTCATGTCACCAGGGCTCAGGGGCAGATGATCCAAAGCAAGCAGGAGTCAAGGATGACTCCGGGTCTCTGTTCGAACCACAGAGGGGATGCCGAGACGAGGCAAAGGGGGACGGGTGAACAAACTCAGTCTAAGACAGCTTTTCAGTGTGTCGATGACGTCCGGGCAGGCGGTGGGATTTCCGAACCTGGAGGCAAGGTTGCGAGTCGGTCACCTAATGAGGTCGGTTGAGCTTTCCCAGGGCAGTGGCGTGAGAAGGAAAGATGAGACTCCGACACATCCAGGAGGTGGGCAGAGGAGAGCACGGGCCGTAGGAGCAGAGAAGCAGCAGACAGAGGAAGAGAAGGCTGACCGAGGGGCCGCATCTGTGGCTGTGTAGGAGGGAGAGGGTTGTAAGCACAGGGACCAGCCAGGAGTCAGGCCGCGCAAGGACCGAATTTGTCATCAGGGAAGTTGCGGCAGACCAGAGCAGCGGGCTGGGAGTTTGCATGAGTGGACGGCGAGACAGTGGAGCACACACACTCCTTCGAGAAGTCGGGTTTGGAAAGGAGGAAGGGAAAGCTGGGGCCCGGGGCACACTTTCTCCTCTCGAGATGGAGAGGCCTTGCATTTGTTGGAATGCCAAAGGGACAGACAGACTGGAGGTGAGGCAGCTTCTGAGCAAGTGAGAGGCAATGGGGTTCCCCAGGCCCAGGAGGTGGGCTGGGACAAGGGGACCCTGGGCCCCCGCCCCCGTTAGGGGAGGGAGAGGGCACGGGCGTGGGGGGCGGTGTGGGTGTGGATATGCTTGATGGAGTGGGCAGAAGGCGACCACCGCCATCACATCCTCCCGCCCCCTGAGGTTGGCTCAGAACCACGGCCTTTGCTGGCAGGCAGCTTCCTTGATGGACCATTTCTGACCCCTCCTGGCCCAGCAGCAGGAGGCTCCCGGTGTCACCGCCTTACTCAGAGCACCGGGGCCTTGAAGGGGCTCCACCCCAGGGTCCGCCCACCCTGGAGGAGCAGGCCAAGCAGGCAGCCCCATGAAGTCACCGAAAGGCTGCGGCACAATCATTGGCGCCAAAACCCAAAGCCAGAAAAGCAGAAGTGCAGCGGGCCCGGCCCTCCCCGCCACGTCCTGGTGGGTGTGGGAACTCAGGCGCCTGCTCGCTCGGCTCTTTCACAGAAACCGGCCCTGAGCCGGAGGAGAGAATGGCAGCCCATCGCATGGATAAAGAATCCGAGGCCCAGAGCTTTCGGGAGGTTGTCCAGAGAGAAGCTGAGGCAGTGTACGCAAGAAGCCAGGTCTCTGGACTCCTGCTCCATTCTTTTTTCCTTTTAAGTGAACGAAGCTTCTGCCCTAACCCAAGAGAAAATGCTCAGCACAGGCCGCTGTGTTTGGAATCTCATGCTTCGCCTGTGATGACATCACCCGAGCCACCTGGGCCTTCACACAGCGTGCATAGCCTGGGCCCCCGCCCGGACCGGGGACATCAGACTCAGGATTGTGTGGCCCCCCTAATATTCTGAGGCTTGAGGGTCCAGGTCCTGTGGGTGACCCCCAGCCTCCCCACCGCACACAGCTGACCTGGATATGCAGTGAGGTCTGCACTCTGCTCAGGGGAGGGGCAGGCACCGAGCAGTTCTGTGCACTCCCTGAGCTCCTGGAGGCAAAGACAGAAATCCCTTCTCATGCTCCCTCGTCCTGGCCCAGCCCGATGGGTGGCGCAGAGCAGGCTCAGAGTCAGCCAAGGGGGTCCTGTCCCCTCCCCAGGTCCCTGAGCTAGACCCCAGGCCGCAGGCGAGGGTTTGTAGGTATGTCTTTTGCCTCTGGGCCGAGAGCTGATAGGATTGTTTGGCTGCACCTGAAAACCCCTGTGAGGGTTTTGAGAGAGGGGTGAGGACAGAGGGGTAGAGAGATGGGTGACATGCAGCTGGCTTGTCCTGTCCCCTCCCCCACCATGTATCTCTCAAGACTCCAGGGTGTAGTTGAAGGAAGAGGACCCCACTGGGGAGCCACTGTGGTCACTACCTCCTCTTGCTGGGGTAGGGGAAGCTGGGGCAGGAGACCCGAGGAACCAACAACCTTGGTGACCAAGAGCAAGCAGAGCTGGGTGTGTTGTGCCCAGTCCCTGTGGCCTGGGGCCCGGGCCACGCTTGCTGGGAGGCCCTGGGGCATGCAAGACAGACCCCTTCCTAGAGAAAAGCGGCAGCGGGGTCCTGGCTGCCTTCGTGTGGTGCCAGTCCCCCACACCGTCACTCCTGGTCCCTGCTTCCCAATCCCACCTGCAGGGTGGAGCCGAAGGCCTGGGTCCCCACCCCTGCCCTGCTCGCTTCCCTCCCCAACCCCAGTCCCTCCTTGGTGGCTGAGTTTCTGGCTGCTCTGGAACTTACAGCTGTTCCCAACTCCTGGGCTTGGTTCCCTCAGTCTTGTTGACCTTCCATGTGTGTGTGCGTGTGTGTGTGTGTGTGTGTGTGTGTGTGTTCCCTGAGGGTGGGGCAGTGTGGTGTGTCATGTGTGTGAGGACTTCAGTGGAAGGATTTAGTCTGTCTCTGAGGTTCTGGGGTTCAGAGTTGGGGCACAGGAGACTATAGGGGAGATTTTTTCCCTTTTTTAAAGATTTTATTTGTTTATTTTTAGAGAGAGGGGAAGGGAGGGAGAACAAAAGGGTGAGAAGCATCGATATGATCGTTTGCTTCTCACACGCCCCCACTGGGCACTTGGCCCCACAATCCAAGCACGTACCCTGACTGGGAATCGAACCAGTGACTGTAGGGGACTGTAGGGCATAGACCCCAGGTGTCCCACATCCCAAATCCATGGCGGGTTTACTTGGGTGTCCCTGTCCCAAGCCCTTAGTGGGTGCAAGGAAGGAAAGGCCCGGGGGACACAGGCAGGGGAGAAGGGAAAGCCAGGTCTGGGGACAGGAAGGTGACTAAAGTGGAAGAATAAGAGATGAGAAGTCTGGGATCCCGGGTGGGAGGGTAGGGGTCGGAGCCTAAACCGGGAGCTGGGCCACCCGTGTGGGGGAGCCCTCAGGCTGGCAGGTGGGTGAGCAGGGTGCTTCCTGGCCCTTGGGGCTATGGAGGGAGCACCTCTGAAGGGACTAGTGAGGACAAAGTGGTCCCCAAGGGGTTAGAGGACGGGCTGCAGCTTCTCGGTGAGGCCACGCTGCGTCCACAGCGCTGTGTGTGGCCAGGGTCTGTGTGCCCACCTGCAGGGGAGGGTCAAGGGAGGAAGCTTTCAGAGCGGGGTTTGGGCGCTGGCTCCTGTCCCCCTTCTCTGGGTCCTTGGAGGGTGGGGGAGGGGCACGGGCACGTTCGTGTGTGTGTGGGGGGGGGGGGGGGGGGGGGGGGGGGGGGGGGGGGGGGCGCGCGGTGGAGGCTGAAGGAGGGGGACCCAGGCGGGTAGACGGTGATGTGGTCAAACTCCTTCCTGTCCTTCGTGTGGCCGGAGGGGTCCAGAGACCGGTTTCTTCTGATGCCATGTCTGTCCATACCCCTTCCTCTTTGAGACGCCCAAACTTCCTCTTTCCCATCACACCCTCCCTGGGCCTTGAGGGAGTTGATGGCCACTGATTGTCCTGCTGCCCGCTCAGACCCCAGCACTCAGCTGTCCCCATGCTTGTCCCTATCTGTGCAACCTCCCCCTCCCCCACCCACTGCTCCAGTGCCGTCCTCTGTGGAGCCTGTTCAGTGGTGGTGTCTAAGGCTGGGATTTAGAGCTCTTGGGAAATCAGAGCGCTGAGTGGGGCAGCCAATGGTGTCCCTGGGCACCTAAAGCCCCCCCTGACCTGAGCAGAACCCGCCATGTCCCCCCGACACCCTGTCACAGGCAGCCTCTGTCTCTGGCAGCAGCACTTCCGCAGCCCTGACAGGAAATGGGCTGGAGGTTCAGCCTCCCACCATCTCGAAGCCACTTCTCGCTTCCCTGTTGCCCTGTGCCAGCCGGGGGTTGTGCCCCGTGGCTCCACCCCCAAAGCCTTCCCAGGACAGCATCCCAGCAGCTCGGAGGGAACAGGATGGTGGATATCATTGCCAAGCTGACCAGGAAGCAGAGCCGGGCCCTGCGGGGGCAGGTAGGGGACTCTGGCGTTAGGGCTGAACTTGGCCTCTGGTAGGGACAGCAGAGGGGCCTGTGAGGTCAAGGGGCTGGCAGTGGACCTCCATCCCCTGGCCTGTCAGGAGCGGGGGAGCTGGGGTTTGGAGCAGGGGGTCTCATGGATTTTGGGAACCCTCCTCCGTTCCTCTCTCCTGCTCTGAGGCCTGGCCTGCCTGAGGGGGCTGCAGAGGGAGGCCGAGAGGCAGCGAGCACCTGCTGCCTGCTTGCGGGTGGGCATGGAAGGCCCAGGAGCCCTGGGGGCTGGGAAGCTGAGTGTGGTGAGAGCTGGGGCCCCTCTCAGCTCGTCGTCTGGCCTGAGGCGGGAGGACACTTCCTCTTTCCCGCTAGGTGTCCCCTGTGTCTGTACCACGGCTGGGTCTGGACCCAAGAGCCCTTGGTGCCCCAGTCGGGCCCCTGTTGACAGGCTGCACTGGGTCTTGCTGGGGCTCCCAGAGTTGGGGGGAGGGGTGGCAGGCCCTGCTCTAACTTGGGCAAGCTCCCCCTTGAAGGCCAGTGGGGGTGAGGGACTGGCCGCCCCCTCTCCCCGGCTTCCAGGGACCAGTCTGATCCAGGCGGAGGCTCTGCCAGGAAAGAAAGGTACCTCTGTCTCTGTAGGGAGTTCTAGAATTTGAAGGGGCATCAGGGCTGCTGCAGTCCAGTTCCCTCACGGGGTGGGATTCTGCTCGCTCGCCTCCAGTGAAGGCCCCTCATTACCTCCTGGGGCAGCGCCAACCCAGAGAAAGTGCGTCCTCCACGGGGAGCATGTGCTGCCCCTGTTTAACCTCTGGTCTGCACGCTGGTGCCCCGCAGTGTGATTCCGCATCTTCCCTTCCTCATGACAGCCTGCCGCGCTGGAGGCCTGAACTCCTACTTCCCAAATCTCGTCTGTACCTGCTGGGAGTGTTCCTTGTGCAAATTTCCCATCAGCCCGACCAGCCCGGGGCTCCCCGTGGACTCAGGGCCAGGGCCAAGTCCAGCAGCCTGGCCAAGAGCAAATCCCTGCTCCAAAGAGCCTGGCTCCTTCCTTGGCTAGTCCACTGCCCATGCGCCCTTCCAGCTCCTGTCTCAGGGATGGGCAAGACCACCGCCTCAGGGGGTCCAGCTGGGCGCAGAGGAGGCGCATCTGGTCATCCACCTTCCTCTCCTGCCTCCATCCTGTCGTCCCAAGGAGTCTCCTCTCCCTGGGCTTGAACCCTCATCTCCAGGAAGATCTTGCTTAGAGCTAACCCCAGTCTCTCCTGCCGTGTCAGGTGTGTTTGTCAATTGCTGAAGTCAGGCGTGGAGATGACTTGTACTCAGGCAGCGAGTGCTTTCGGTGGAGCTGCATTGGACCACCTGCTGGGGGTGACTGTGGTCAGTTAGATCATTCTGAGTCTTGCTCTCAAGGAACTCCTGCCTTTTAGGGGCAGAGAAGGTAGGCAGATGGGTGGACAGTGAACTGACCATCAAGGCAGAATTCCATCAGGCCCTAGCAGACCAGAGTCACAGCAGGTTGTGTTAAGGTTGTTGGTGATGTGGGCTGTGAGAGAATTCACAAGGAGCTCTGGCTGGTGTGGCTCAGTGGATTGAGTGCTGGGCTGTGAACCAAAGGGTCGCCAGTTCGATTCCCAGTCAGGGCACATGCCTGAGTTGTGAGCCAGGTCCCCCCAGTGGGGAGCATGTGAGAGGCAACCACACATTGATGTTTCTCTTCCTCTCTCCCATCCTTCTCCTCTGTCTAAAAATAAATAAACTGGCCCTGGCTGGTGTGGCACAGTGAATTGAGCCCTGGCCTAAGAACTAAAAATAAATAAATATCTTAAAAAAAGAATTCAGAAGGAGAAGAAAGTGGAGAGAAAAAAGTTTCATTCACTCTCCAAGAAAGGAGAGGGGCATGGTGTGGAGAGATACACCAGCCTGGAGGGGCAGGGCTTTGAGCTTTTATGGAATTATAATTGGATTAAAAAAGGGTAGGGGGCCTGGCTGGTGTAGCTCAGTGGATTGAGTGTGGGCTGCAAACCAAAGGGTCTCCAATTTGATTCCCAGTCAGGGCACATGCCTGGGTTGCAAACCAGGTCCCCAGTGGGGGCCACGTGAAAGGCAACCACACATGGATGTTTCTCTCCCTCTCTTTTTCCCTCCCTTCCCTTCTGTCTAAAAATAAATAAATAAAATCTTTAAAAAAAGAAAAGGGTAGGGGGGCTGCTGTTGTGGGGCCCCTAGGCTGTTGGGGTGTGGGAACACGAGGCTGCAGTTTGTTCCAGTATCATCTATCTGTGGCTGTTAGTTCTGTTCTTGCCTCCAGTAATGTCCAGTCTTGGGGACATAAGCTCAGAAGAGTAGAATGGCGGTCCTATTGAACAAGGTCGTGGGCCTGCTCCGCGAATGGTGCCACCTGGCAAGTGGGGCTGGCTTTGTCCTTTCAGGTTGGACCTTTCTCTGGAGGGAGAGGGTGAGGCCTGTGAGCTGAGCTCCCGTGGAGGAGTTGCAGGGTTTGGGTAGGCAGGGAATGAGAGCAGGAGCTCCAGGCTGAGGGCATACCCGGAGCGAAGGCATGGAGTTAGGAAGGTGCCTTTGTGCGGGGGCTGGTGTGGCTGGAATACAGGATGCCACAGGGGTGCGGTAGTGGGCAGAGAGAAAGGAGAAGTGGGATTGAGGGTTGTCTCGGCCACAGGAGAGCTCCTGTGGTCAGGGAGAGGAGCAAGGAACTGCTGGACGGGTGTGCCCAGCTCTTCCTGCCCGCCACAGGCCTGGGACCTGCCTTACCTCCCTGTGTGAGGCTGCCGCACCCTCCTGCTCAGTGCTGTTTTGGGGTTTTTGTCAGCAATCATCAGGGACATGCTGTGCATTTGACTTATCATCCTGCTTCCTCCCTGTCCCCCACCATTTGCACATATGTGCAGGTCTCCAGGGCAGGGATTCATGTCCATTTCTATTTGTTTATTTATTTATTTGGCCCCGCCTGGTGTGGCGCAGTGGATTGAGCGCCGGCCTGCAAAACAAAGGGTCTCTGGTTCGATTCCCAGTCAGGACACATGCCTGGGTTGCAGGCCCGGTTCCCAGGAGGGGGCATGCAAGAGGCAACCACACATGGATGTTTCTCTCCCTCTCTCCTTCTCTTCCTCTCTCTAAAAAATATTTATTTATTTATTATTAGCTTTTTTTTTTAAGATTGTATTTATTTAATTTTAGAGAGAGGGGATGGTAGAGAGAAAGGAGGAGAGAAACATCAATGTGTGGTTGTCTCTCATGTGCCTCCAACTGGGGACGTGGCCCACAACCCAGGCATGTGCCCTGACTGGGAATTGAACCAGTAACCCTTTGGTTCACAGGCCCAAGCTCAATCCACTGAGCTACACCAGGCAGGGCTAGCTTTTTATTTTTAGAGAGAGAAATGTCACTTTGTTGTTCCCCCTTTCTATGCATTCACTGGTTGTTTCATGTGTGTGCCCTGACTGGGGATTGAACCTGTGACCAGCCAGGGCCTGATGACCATCTCTTCACTACTGCATTCCCGTGCCTAAAACAGTGCCTGGCGCTGGGCAGGCGAATCCCCTGTTGGACAAATGAGTATTTTTATAGGCGCCTGCCTAAGGCTCAGGGAGAGCCCGCTTTGAGCAGGACATGCTTCCCCTCTTGAGGCGTTTATAGCTAAGTGAAGGGTCACAGCAACAGAGAAACTTCTGTGACTTAAAAAAAAAAGTTTATTGTACAAACACTGAGGCTGCAGAAAAGCTTAAAGAAAAAAAACAAAACAAAACCAGCACAATCCCTATCATTACACTGCCCATAGACTCCTGTCAGTTAGCATTTTGGAGGGTTTCTAAAAACACGATATTGGAATTAGGCTAAGTTTACCATCTTGAAATCTTCTTTTCTCTTGTAGCATTTCATATCTTAAAAAAACAGTGTTAATCTCCTTGTGCTATTCTGCTGCCTGAGGTTTGACAGTGTCGCTGTCTATCCCTCTGGTGGACTGAGGGTGCAAGGCTATGGTGGGCACACAACAGAAATCTTTGGAAAGGTCTCGAACCTGACACTTGAGCTGACTCTTAAGGAAGGAGTAGGAGTCAGCCAGGTGAGAAAGGGGTGGAGACGGGCCTGGACAGGCTGTGACTGAGCTGAGGCCTGTAGGAGACACTGCAGAGAGCATGGGGGTGGTGCTACTGGAGCTTAAAGTTCAAGTTCAGGGGCAAGGAGTGGCAGGAAATAAAGTGAAAGATAGGCAGCTGATGGGTGGCCTCTGGTGCCCTGTTAAAGGCTCTTTAGACTTTGCCCTGCAGTCTGCAGGGAGCCTTGAGGGTGTTAAGCATGACCAGGCTTATATCCTGTGTGACTGAATCCTCTAGACCCCTCACTGTCCTTTCGGAAGGCAGCGGGGACGGTGGGGGGTGGAAGAACAGGGTTCACCTTTCTTTGCCCCCCCTTCCTCCCTTCAGTCTGGCTCTCCTCTCTGTCCCTTGTCTGGAGTTGATTCAGAGGCCTGAAAACACTACATCCAGGAAGATCTAGCCCCAAATCCAGAAGCTGCACTGATTCCAGTCCCAGAGATTTCCCAGCCAGGAAGAAAGGGGAGGGGCTGCCGAGGGCTGTGGCAGGAGCCTGGCCGGTGTGAAAGGGGACAGGGAAAAAAAAGTTACAGTGACTGCAGCTGCATTGAAAAATGTGTAAAAAACAAAAGTGAAAAAAGCAGAACACAAAAATGTATAAAAATATGGAACACTACAGATAAAGGGATGTGAAACCCATTAACCTGTGGATAAAAATCAGAAAAAGGTTTAAATATAGTCAAATGATTTGATCAAAGAATGTGAGTAGTTTTTAAATTGTTTTGTGAATAAATAAAATAAAAAATTTAGGTTGAAAAATAGAAAAGAAAAAGTTGTGTCCTTGAACTCAAACCGATGTGCTTTAAGGCAGGCATTTCTCAAATCACACTGGGCGTTTCTCTGCTCCTGCCCGACACTGCATCCGCCCCTGCGAGTGCGCGGCTGGGAGAATTCCTTCATCGATATTTTACCGATACATAATTCATGTAATTGTCCCACGCATCTGGGGCCTTTCACATGTTACAAAGCACTTTCGACAACAGTTCCTCATTCTTTCTTCACTACAATTTCCGCAACGGCAAGCAGATATTTTGCAGCTGGGGAACTGAGGCAGGAAAAGACGTAGCTTGCTGCAGGTCGCCGGGTGGCAAGGGGCCTGCCTAGTCGGGACGGTGCGACCCCGGAGCTGACCTGTCTCCTTCCTTCGCGCACAGGTGGACGAAGCCCCAGAGCCCGTGTACGCGAACGTAGAGAGGCAGCCTCTGCCCACCTCGCCGGGCCCCTCTGCGGCTCCCCGCCCCGGCCCGGTGTGGGAGACGCACACGGACGCGGACACCGGGCGGCCCTACTACTACAACCCGGACACGGGCGTGACGACCTGGGAATCGCCTTTCGAGGCTGCCGAAGGCGCCGCCAGCCCGGCCACCTCCCCATCCTCGGTGGGCAGCCGCGAGAGCCTCGAGACCGAGTGGGGCCAGTACTGGGATGAGGAGAGCCGCAGGGTGTTCTTCTACAACCCGCTGACCGGCGACACGGTCTGGGAGGACGAGACCGAAGACGAGGACGAGCTGAAGATGCAGCCAGGCCTGAGCCCCGGCAGCCCCAAGGACCAGAGGGTGAGGGGCGGGACCTGACCTGGGTGGGCGGGGCTCGTTCTCAAGGCCTCTGACCCCGCCTCCTTCCCACCGCCCGGGGAACGTGGGGCGAGGGGCTGGGCCACGTCCGAAGGGGCGGGGCCTGGCCAGTGGTGGGTGGGGCTGACTCTGAGGGCCTCTGACCGGTCTTCTGCTCCCTCCAGCCTCCCACCCCTGAGACGGACTACCCCGAGTTACCGACCAGTTACCCCGAGGAGGACTATTCCCCTTCCGGCTCCTTAAGTGAGCCTGGGCCCGCCTCTCCTTTGGCCACGCCCCCCGGCTGGTCTTGCCATGTGGACTCCGAAGGGCAGACGCTCTACACCAACCACTTTACACAAGAGCAGGTAGAGGCAACAGACAGGTGGGCTCAGAGAGCCTCTGGGACATGCCTGCAACCCTTCCTTCCTCACTAGTAGCTTCCCTTAACACCAAATTGCAGCTCCTGAGTTACATCTGCCCCTCCAGACTTTTTGGGTCTATGCTGGGCTCTGGTTAGGGGGGACCTTTTCCTCCCCTTTCTCCAGGCCAGCTGGCAGCCCTGACCCTCCCTCTCCCCACAGTGGGTGAGGCTGGAGGACCAACATGGGAAGCCCTACTTCTACAACCCAAAGGACGCCTCTGTTCAGTGGGATCTGCCCCAGGTAACCACCTGGAGAAGGGAGAGTCCTGGGAAGAGAGGAGAGGATTCTATATGACAGTGTCTTTCTCCCCAGGTCCCAGTTCCTGCCCCTCGAAGCATCCTCAAATCCAGCCAGGACAGTGAGACCCCAGCCCAGGCCAGCCCTCCTGAGGAGAAAGTAAGGGAAGGGGCAGGGAGGCCTGGCAGAACCCCACAGAAGAAATAGGGGGGTTCTGGAGGTGCTGGGGTCTGGAACTGGGCCAGGCATGTCTCACCCATCGGCCCCAGCACCAGCCTGGGCTGAGTGAACCTGGATGTGGGTCGTCCCAGGTCTGGTGTTGAGCAAGGCTGGGAGCAGGGAGGAAATCTCTGCCGCTGCTGCAGCTGTGGGAGCAGGCATCTCTCCACCACCGGCAGCAAAGAGGGCTCAGTGGAGACCCAGGCCCAGCCTGTGGCGCATAGCTGGCTGATGGGGGGACCAGCATCTGTCCATCATGGCTCCCCCGCCTTAACTGCCTCCTCTTTCCGCTCCTCTCTCTAAGATCAAGACCCTGGACAAGGCGGGCGTGCTCCATCGCACCAAGACAGTGGACAAGGGAAAGCGGGTTCGGTGAGAGCCCGTCCGCACCCACAGCAGGGCAGGGTGGGCCTTAGTGACGACCTTCACCGAGTGCTTCCCCTATGCCGGGCACTGTTAATCCTTGTAGCAACTGTATAAGGGGCCCTGTCTGGACACTGAGACCAGAGAGAGAAAGGGAGTCCGCCTCTGAGAGTTGGGTGTCCTAAGCTGTGTTCTTAAGCTCTGCATTCTGCGCCTGGGGGTGGGACAGGGGCCAAATCCAAGCCCTACCCACCCATTTCCCCACCCCCACCTAGGAAGAAACACTGGAGCGCCTCCTGGACAGTGTTGGAAGGCGGCGTCCTGACATTCTTCAAGGACTCAAAGTCCTCAACTGCAGTTGGCCTGGTGAGGCCCGGACCCCCAAGGCAGGGATTGCCCCGTCTGCTCCTGACTCCTGCCTTTACCAAGTCTGAGATAGTGGAGCATGAATGTCCAGGAAGCTGGGCCTTTGACAGGGGGTGAGAACAACAGACTCACCGCCCACCTTGAGGGCGGATGGCTCCAGCCTGGTGGGCAGGCAGCTGGGGGCTGGGTGCCCTGCTTGCAGGAATGGGGGCTGCACACCTTTGCTCTTTCCTCTCCTGCGTGGGCAGGCAACAAAGGACCAGTCAGCCTGTGGGCTCTGTGATTAGGAAGTCCCAGGATCTCTGGGTCACAGGAATCCCTGGGCCCATGTCCCCTAGAGCTGTGTCCCCATCTCGTCACTGGAGCCGAGGGACCCGGTGGATTGGAGCCAGGGTGCTGAGGCAGCTCTGTCTGAGCTGAGGGCCCCCTCGCCCTTCCTTCCTCTCCCACAGAGGCAGCCTTCCAAGCTTTCTACCCCCGAGTACACGGTGGACCTAAAGGGGGCCTCTCTCTCCTGGGCCCCCAAAGACAAATCCAGCAAGAAGAATGTGCTAGAGGTGAGTTGTAGGGGTGGGGAGACGGAGAGGGGCTTGCTGACGGCTTAGGACTCACACTAGGCAAGCCCCAAGTAGGGGCACCTGGGAAGCCCCACGTAGGGGCACCTGGGGAGAGTTGGGGCTGGAGTTCTCAGGCTGAAAGCCAAAGGTGCCCCCACCTTAGGGACCCGTCCACAGTATCTCTGGCACCAAGGGCTCTGCAGTTTCCTCTCCAGGAGCTGATCTCACCAGTCCTTGGCCCCGAAAGGTGATGAGAAGTAGGGGTGTCTGGTGTCTGGGGGACAGAACTCTGTCATGACCAGTAGGCAGCCCTCAGCCCAGCTGCTCTGGCTCAGTACGGACAGGGGTCTCCACACCCCTGGCCACTCACTCTGATAGGCAGGGGACATGCGCTGGCTGGTTGGAGCTCAGCTGCCAGCTGGACTGCGTTCCCTGAAGAAGCCAGAGCAGTGGACACATTTCTCTGTCTCCCCCAGCAGGCAGAGAGGGTCCGGGTGGGGTCCAGGCAAGGACCCTCACAATGTCACCCCCTTCACTGTCTTTGTGTCCTTGTCTTGTGTTTATACTGCTTTTACTCTCACTTCCGTCCCCAAAAGTTTTGAGACAGCTCACAACAAGAACATGTGGCGAGCTGGTGCAACCCACTGAAAAGGCAGGACCAGGCAAAACAAGTTGGAGGAGGGGGTCAAAGTGGAGAGAGGTTGGGGGGCAGATGAAGTATAGGTGCTAAGTTTATTGCTATTGAAAAAAAATTAGCTCCAGGTTTCCTGGCAGCCAAAGCAAAAAGAGAATGGCAGTTAGTTACGTGGCTCTTATTACTCATTGGGGGTGGGGGGGGTGGAGAGAACCCTCCCAGCTTTTGAGGGAAAATGAAGCTTGTTTTCTAACCCTTAGCTCTTGAAAAAAATGCTTAGTGTGCAGCTCCATTCTAGTTTAATAAGGGACTCTTGGGTCCACTTCAGGTAACATTATGAAAGCCGAAATCGTGGCTTTACTTCCCGGCTCAGAAAAGGTAACTCTGCAAGGAGCCTGAGGGCGCAGCTTTCTGATGACTCACTGAGCTTGGTTTGGTGTGCGGTATCCATGGAGCAGGGTTGGAGAACTGGTTTGCTCTCACAAGCTACTCCGATCAGCAGGTCTGGAGTCTTCTGCAGGCTTAGCAGGGCAGAACGCTGTGATCAACTAGCGATGTCTGCCACAGATGTCACATTGAAGAAGGACATCACTTTTGCTAGGCCTGTCCCTTCCGTGACCCAGAGAGACATCCTTCAACCAGGGCTCTATAGATGTCACCTCTCTGACAGGGGGTTTGATGAAATTTTCAGGGTAAACGCTCCTGAGCTGTCCTTTCTGGCAAGGACTGGGAGGCAGATGGCACTCTTGGAAGCTACTTGGAAGCTGAGGGGAAGGCTGGCTGACAGTCTCAAGGAGCCCCCTGCCCCCTGGTGGGCAGGTGACCGTCCTCCCTCCACTCAGGGGCAGTCTGCAGGCAGCTCTAGGATGTTCCTCAACAGATGGCCCCCTGCCATTCCCTAGAATGGCCAGGTTAGCTGGGCCTGGCACGATCACACAGCAGCTCCGCTCCGCCACCCCAGAGCCACAGAAAACCTAAGTCACAGTCTTCCAAAGACAGCTGGTTTGGGGCAGCTTGGCTCGCCTGTCCATGTAACAGGAGGAAGGTTCCGTGAGATACATTGCTATGTAACTCCATAGCTTTGCCTTCTGTATGAAACTTTTACATAGGAACTGATTATGTTTTGAGAGCGCTGCCCGAAACACTGGCTGTTGTAGGAGCGTTGTTGGACCATTCTCTGGGGTAACAGGCAGGGCTATGGCAGCTGGGCAAGTGGGGCCATGCTAGCCGCCCGCTGAAGGCTCTCTAGTCTTTGTGGGGATGGGGATGGTGTGGAACGTGCAGGTCTTCTTTCTTTTCTTTTTAAAATTATTTAAATAGCATGAAGTCAAAGTTTACAAGGTGGGCAGCCAAAGCACCGCCCTTTCGGATGCTGGAAGCTGTGCCCTGTTGTCTGAGGCGGTGTCTGCTGACTGTGGCTCTCGGTGGACCCAAAGGGCAGGCTTGGCGTGAGCTGCTGAAACCAAACATTCTCATTAGCCTTACACGCTGGGTCCTCAGAGCCTCAGGCCGATGAGAGACCTGGCCCGGCTGCTGACTGCCTCCCCCTGCTCTTTGGAGATTCGTCAGGGAGTGAGGCCACACAACAGCGGTCCGTTTGAAGGACAGCCTGTCGGTATCGGCGTACCGTTCAGTAGTACAAGGTAGCGGCTTTGGAAATCTAGATGCTGGGGCTCCTTGGGGAAGCACGTGGCCTGTGGTCAGGGTGGAGCATCCAGCAGACCCACAGGGAGGGCAGTGCTCCCTCCGGCTCCCAGGCCTCCCCCAACCACGAGTGCCTGTCCTTGGAGTGAGTAAGAGTAAGTGGGCAGCTCCTCCCCAGCCTGCTGGTGAGAAAGAGCTTTGAGAAGTCAGAACATTTTCCCCTCAAGCATGTTGTTGTGTTTTGGTTTTTTTCTTTTTATTGAGTTTATTGGGGTGATACGCTGGTTAACAAAATTATATGAGTTTCAGGTACCCCATTCCACAACACATCATCTGTACACTGTGCTGTGTGCTCATCACCCCAAGTCGAGTCTCCTTCCATCACCATTTGTCCCCCCACACCTTCTTCCACCTCCCCCCGCACCTCCTCTCCCCTGGCATTACTCTTCTTGAGGAAGCGGCTGTAAAGGATGTGTCACCCAGGGTGGAGAGTGGGACAGGGTCGGACCTGTGGCTGCCTGAGGGGGACCACACTGCTGGGACCCCCGTGTGTGGACTGGGGGAGGGGAGGCTTTTTTCTTCTTCTCTGTCCGCCATGATCTGCCTTTAGAGCCTTCCTCCCAGCGTTTTCTTCATTCCTACTTCTAGTGCCCAGGGATTTCTTTCTTTTTTCTTTTTTTTTTAAGATTTTACTTATTTATATTTAGAGAAAGGAGAAGGGAGGGAGAAAGAAAGGGAGAGAAACATCAGTGTGTGGTTGCCTCTCCTGCACCCCCACCTGGGGACCTGGCCCACAACCCAAGCATGCGCCCTGACCTGGAATCAGAGTGGTAATCCTTTGGATTGCAGGCCGGCACTCAATCCACTGAGCCACCGCAGCCAGGGCTCCACAGGGATTTTCTTTCACTGACTTTTTGCTGGCCAGCGCCCTGGGTGAGGCCTGCCTCGTTCCGTGGGGAGGTGGGATGGGGCAGGGGAAAGTGTACCTGACAGCTGAGCCATGCAGATCTGCTTCACTCCGATTGTTCCTCCATCACTCACTAGCTGTGTGTGCACAAGAAAATTGCTTAAACTCACTGAGCCTTAGTTTGCACATCTGCAACCCAGAGATGCTGTCACCCACTGCTTTTAATGAGGTGGAATGCCTTGGCCTGGGGTGATGCCCTTACTCCATTAGCTCTGAGTTCCTGGGGACAGAAACAGACCCAGGGAACCAGAGATGACTGAGTGACTTGTGTCTCTCCAGCTGCGGAGCCGAGATGGCTCAGAGTACCTGATCCAGCACGACTCAGAGGCCATCATCAGCACCTGGCACAAGGCCATTGCCCAGGGTATCCAGGAACTGGTGAGCAGAGCCTGGGTCCTTCAGGGCGGGTGGGGAGGGGGTGGCCAGCCATGATGCAGGGCAGCTGTGCCCACTGTGGGTGGGGTCCTCCTCTACTCAGGCTTTGGGAGCTCCATGGCACCAGTGGGTAATGCCCCTCCCTGCAGATGCAGCCCCACCCCACCCCACCCCCTTATGGCTGAATGGCAGGAGGGCAAGGAAACAGCCTTTTTAAAATATGTGAACCAGCCTCTGGGGTTGGCCTACTCTCCAGGTAGGGCTGGTGGCACATCCTGGGGGAATATCCCATTTCAAGGGAGGCGAAAGGAAAAGAAAGTACCAGAGAAATAGCTTGAGGCTGGAAAGACAGGCTGAGACTAGAAGATAACATTTTAAAGGGTTGAATGGGAGAGTCTGCCTTTTCCATTGCATAAGTGGAGATGGGACAGGCCCCGCGGACAGCTGTTCATCCAGAAACCACCAGGGGCCTCCTGGCCCCTCCTGCCCCCGCACCCACACTGGGTGCCACACGTGGCTGTAGTGGCAGGGCCAGGAGTCCAGGTCCAGGGAGTCCTTGGCTCAGGCCTCAGTTGGAACCGCAAGCTCAGGACTGGGAGCCACATACTGAGGATTGCTGACCTAGGGGGTGTGTGCAGAGTTGCTGAGGGAAATTCGGAAAAAGGGGGCAGGACCCGGGAGATGGGAAGGGCAGCCCATGGTGACTGTCTCCCAGCACCTGAAGAGCTCCACCCGACCAAGGAATGTGAATGCTCAGGTTCCCTAGTGGAGGTGAGGGGAGTTAACCTAGTTACGGGGAGAGTGAACCCTGCGGGGTGGGGGGTCACCAGGCCTGCTGGGAGGGCACTTGGGCCCCTCACCCCACCTCAGGAGGCCCCGGGCTGGCCCCAGGCTCTGCCCCTGAGGCTATGCAATTCTAGTCTGCAGACCTGCCCCCGGAGGAGGAAAGCGAGAACAGCAGCTTGGACTTCGGGTCCAGGGAGCGCCTGGGAAGCTGGCGGGAGGATGAGACGCGGTCGGGAGCAGGTGTGCGCGGGGATGGAGGGGTGGGAGGGTGAAAGGCATCTTTCGGGGGACGGGTGTGATGACACGGATGGGGCCTACTGGGCCACCGGGGAGCCACCGACTGACTCGCCCCCGCATTCCCTATGGCAGCGGCGCCTGCCCTGAGCCCTGGGGGCCAAGAGAGCGACTTGAGCAAGGTTCGGCACAAGCTCCGCAAGTTCCTGCTCAAGCGGCCCACCCTGCAGTCGCTGCGGGACAAGGGCTACATCAAAGGTACCGGCGGGCCGGAGAGCGGGGCGGGGCGGCCGGTGGGCCGGGGAGGGCGCGCTGGCTGACGAGCCTCTCCCCCAGACCAGGTGTTCGGCTGCGCGCTGGCCACGCTGTGCGAGCGCGAGCGGAGCCCGGTGCCGTGCTTCGTGCAGCAGTGCATCCGCACTGTGGAGGCCCGCGGTATGTAGGCGGCAGGCTGGGCCGGCACTCCGGGCGCCTGACAGCCTCCTTCCGGGACCCCATGATGGAGACCCCGGGGTGGGCGCAGGGTCGAGCGGAAAAGACCGGGAGCTCCTGAGTGGGAACCGTAGCACGGACTTTGGCCCCATCCCACCAAAGCCGGGGTCAGCGCCTCCCTTTCCTCAGGGCTGGACATCGACGGACTGTACCGCATCAGCGGAAACCTGGCGACTATCCAGAAGTTGCGTTATAGGGTGGACCACGGTGAGGATCGTCCCCAGCCCCTGCTCCAGGCCCTGAAGGCATGAAGGGGTGTTGACCTCCTCTTCCTCCCTCCCCCCTTGCCGCAGATGAGCGTCTGGACCTGGACGACGGTCGCTGGGAGGACGTTCATGTTATCACCGGCGCCCTGAAGCTCTTCTTTCGAGAGCTGCCCGAGCCCCTCTTCCCCTTCTCGCACTTCCCCCAGTTCATCGCGGCCATCAGTGAGTGCCCGGGAAGGTAGGGCGGGTGGGCAGGAGTGCAGCGGCCTGCCTCGGGCAGGACACACACACACACACACACACACACACACACACACACGGAGTCACACACACACACACACTGGGAGTCAGCCCCATCTGTTCCCCTCGCCAAGCGCCCCCTTCCCTTCCCTTCCCCAGAGCTGCAGGACCAGGCCAAGCGCAGCCGCTGCGTGCGTGACCTGGTGCGCACGCTGCCCGCCCCCAACCACGACACGCTGCGACTACTCTTCCAGCACCTGTGCCGGTGAGCGCAGGGGCAGGCGGCGGCGGCGGGAATGGGGAAGGAGGCACTGGCGGGAACCCACCCCCACCCCCACTCACACGCTCCCGCAGCTCTGAGCCCTGATTCCGCTCCATTCCACCCCATCCCCACCCCTACCCCCGCTGCAGGGTGATTGAGCACGGAGAGCAGAACCGCATGTCGGTACAGAGCGTGGCCATAGTCTTCGGGCCCACGCTGCTGCGGCCCGAGAGGGAGGAAGCCAGTATGCCCATGACCATGGTGTTCCAGAACCAGGTGGTGGAGCTCATCCTGCAGCAGTGCTCAGACATCTTCCCACCGCACTGACTCCGCACTGACTCCGCGGCTGGCCCTGCGGACCTGGGACTGGGCGTGGCCACGTCGGCCCTGCTGCGCCGCTGGACTCCGTTTCTGAGGCCTTCAACCTCCCGCCGGTCCACAGGCCGCTGGGAATCCTGCACCCCTCGGTTCTGAGGGTATGGCGACCCTGGGTGGGGAGTTCACAAGATGTGATTTTTTTCCCCTCACCTCTCCTGTTTTGGGGTTAGTTGGGTTCTGATCTTTATTACAGCGCCACCTACTGTGCGTGTGCGAGAATGCGGGGGTGAGGGCTGTTTTCTGGGATGGCCCTGGCCCGTGCTGGGGAGAGGAATTTGGGTGAGGGGCTTCCTGGCTTCTTCAGGCTTGAGGCCTTAACAGAGACCCTGTGGACTGGCACTGAGCCCACCGTGAAGCAGCATCCCTGCTGCGGGCCTCCAGCGCGGGCCCCACGGACGAACTCCCGCCCAGCCCTCTCCCCTGCTGCCTGTGGACCCTTTTCATTTGCTTTCCTGTTTGGGGTTCTGGAAAGCTGCCCTCCTTGACCCACTTGTGTTCCGTGCAAGGGTTCTTCCCATTCACTAAATGTGTACCTGGCACCAGCCACCTGACATGCACCACTTCCGCACAAAATCCCATTTTGCAGATGAGAAAACTGAGGCTTGCAGAGGCAAAGTGACAAGCCTGTTCAGGGTCCAGCAGGCAATCTGACTCCCATCTCAAGCTCCTCTTACAGCCGAGCACAGTCTGGTGCGAGGGTAAAACTGATCCTATCAGCTACCCCCAACCACAGCATGGGCTTATGGGTAAAGCAAAAGAAATTGAGCTGGGTGGGTTCTCTCTGGGCCCCGGGAGGTACCTGACAGTGAAGAGGAAACCTACTCAGCCGTTCTTCCCTGGGGGGGAGGGGAAATTGCACTAGCTGGAGGCCCCTTTCAGTACTTGCTGTCAGGTAGGCCCACCTGGTGCTCCCCTTGTTATGTAGAGCTGGGAGGGGCCTGCAGGGTGGGGAGGGAGAAGCACAGAACCTCCACAAAGGAAGTGTGGACCCTGGGGTCAGCAGCCCCCCTTCCCTCATACACACACCACCTCAGTTAATGGGCCTCAGCCCCCCGCCCCACCCACCCTGTTCCTTTCTTCAACTAGCAATAATACTTCATATTTATTGACACTTGTACCGCGCCAAGCGTTTTGCTTGGATGATCCAGTTTGTTTCTCACAGCCAATATTTATTATCTGCTCTTCTGCACCAGGCACCATGCTCTGGGGTGGGGGGACTGCATAGTGCCTCCCTGGTGGGGCATAGGGTCCAGCGGGTGAGGCTGACCCAGGCCCGTCCCTAATGCCCGTGGGGCTTGGGTGAAAGTACAAATGGAGGCCACATATGTCGAAATACTGTAAAGTTATAAATCAAGATAACAACTGTTCAATAAAATATGTTCCATTCTCCTACTTTGACAAATATACTTACTTTTTAAAAATATATATATTTTACTAATTTATTTTTAGAGAGAAGGGAAGGGAAGGAGAAAAAGAGGGAGAGAAATGTCTATATGTGCTTACCTCTTGCACACCCCTCCTACTGGGGACCTGGCCTGCATCCCAGACATGTGCCCTGATTGGGAATTGAACCAGCGACCCTTTGGTTCGCAGGCCAGCACTCAATCCACTGAGCCACACCAGCCAGGGCAACAACTATACTTTCATACTGACCTGGAAGGCCAGGTTCTAATAGAAACTTCAGCCTGCCTGCTGTGTCTTCCCACCCGCACATCCATCCTGCATCCAGGTGGACACTCCAGTCCATGAATGCAAACTGCTTCCCCTGGGCCATTCCACATGGCCCACCTTGGAGGGGCTTGGCCTGGGGCCATGTGGGCGGGGGATTCTGGGATACCATATATCAGGGGTATGGTCTAAAGGAAAGGGCCTGGACTCTAAGAGAGCCCTGCAGTTTCCTCCTCCTGTGGGGAGAGGCACAGAGCAGTTGAGTAGGGGGACCCATGGCAGGGCAGGGACCCCCTCAATCCAGGTCTAAGGTTCAGAACTGGACCTTATTAAACACCCAATTACTTGATTAACTAGGTTTAGAGCAGAGCTAGGGAAAAGCACAGGGTCCTGTGATGCTGTGTCACTGGGCTATGACTGCCCCCCAGGGATCTGAGGTGCCTCTGCAGAAGCCACACGGAGCCAAGCACTAAAGAATGAAGAGGAGTTAACAAGGTGAGGAATTAGCAAGGTGAGGGAAGAGTGTGTAGTCAGAGGGAACAGCCTGTGCAAAGGCTCTGAGGCAGGAAGATTTGTGGGGAGAGCAAAATCTAAGACCATTGTGATTAGGATCCAGAACGCCAGTGGTCATGGGTGTGAGGTGATGCAGGAAAGGCTAGAGGGGGACAGAGTGCAGGGTCTCGTGTACCACAGTAAATGGGGCCCTGTGGCACCCACATGTCGTCAGGACAGCAGGCAGGAGGATCCCTGGGCAGGAATGTCTTGGGAAGTGTCCGCTCAGTGTAGGGATGGTCACACTTACCTCAGTGACCTCTTACGGCGATAAAAGGAGACGTGTGCAGTATACATGGCCCAGAGCCTGGGGCAGGGACGTTCATGAAGTCTCTCTAGTCTTTATTCCTCAGGCCTGGGAGAGTCCTGGATCCTGGGGTGAGACAGCCTCTGTGGTGAGACCAGTGGGAGCCAGATACAAAAGAGTCCCGGAGGAGCCCCCCAGGGGCAGCCGGAATACCGGGGCGGTTCCGGGGGGGGGGGGGGGTTGGCAGAACAGCACACTGGCCTGTGACGTGCTCCGGAGCAGCCTGTTCTCAGGACTTTGGCCTGAGCCCCAGTAGTGCTAAAGGTGGGGTGCTTAGTCCATTTTGGCACCAGAGCATCAGAGATGGATGAGTGCACCCCTCAGGCCAGTGCAGGAGAATATCCATTGGGACTGCCAAGGGAGGAGGCCCTGCCAGGTGGAATTGGGGCTGCGATCTCCAGTCCCCTGTCCCAGCCCACCCCTGGGGGATAGTCTTCTTCTGTTGGCAGCCTCAGAAGAAGGTTTAGGTTATTAAGGAAGTTGGCCGATTTCCTTTCATGGACTTCACCCTCTTCAGCCCATGGGATGCCACTAAGTACGGGTGAGCAGGTGGATGATATGGCCAGGTGTGTTATTTTTTTAAATGTCCATAATAATTTCTTAAGAGAGGTGGGGGAAGGGAGGGAGAAAGAGAGGGAGAGAAACATGGATTGGGTTGCCTCTCATACTCCCCCAGCTGGGGACCTGGCCACAGGCCAGGCATGTGCCCCAGCTGGGAATTGAACCAGCAACTTTCGGTTCACAGGCTGGCACACAATCCACTGAGTCACACCGGCCATGGCCTTTCCATAAACTTTTTTTTTTTAAGATTTTACTTATTTATTTTTAGACAGAAGGGAAGGGAGAGAGAAAGAGAGGGAGAGAAATATCAATGTGTGGTTGCCTCTCATGTGGCCCCCACTGGAGACCTAGCTTGCAACCCAGACATATGCCCTGACTGGGAATCGAACCAGCGACCCTTTGGTTCACAGCCCGTGCTCAATCCACTGAACTACACCAGCCAGGGCCTTTCCATAAACTTTTTATTGTAAAAGAATTATCAACTCACAAGAAATCACATAGCAGATGACATGATACTATATTTAGAGAACCCTAAAGATTCCACCAAAAAACTACTAGAACTGATAAATGAATTCAGTAAAGTGGCAGGATACAAAATAAATATCCAGCAATCAGTTGCATTTTTGTACACCAATAATGAACTGTCAGAAAGGGAAACAGAGCCCTGACCGGTGTGACTCAGTGGGTGGGCATCATCCTGCAAACTGGAAGGGTGCAGGTTTGATTCTCGGACAGGGCAATGCCCATGTTCTGGGCCAGGTCCCCACTTGGGGACATGAGACAGGCAACCGATCAATTTTTCTCTCGCACATCGATATTTCTCTTCCTCTCTTTCTCCTCCTTTCCCCTCTCTCCTAAATAAATAAATAAATAGTCTTAAAAAAAAAAGAAACAGGAAACTAGGAAAACACTCCCATTTACAATTGCATCTAAAATGGAATACCTAGGAATAAATGTAACCAAGAGTGTAAAAGAGCTGTACTCAGATAATTATAAGACACTGAAGAAATTGAAGGAGAAACAAATAAGTAGAAGTATATGCCATGTTCATGCATAGGAAGAATTAACATCATTAAAATATCCATAATTCCCAAAGCAATCTATAGATTCGATGCAATTGCTATCAATATATCACTGGTGTATATCACAGAACTAAAATAAATATTCAAAAAACGCATATGGAACCAAAAAAGACCCCAAATAACCACAGAAATCTTTAGAAAGAAGAACAAAGTTGGATGAGTCATGTTATCTGGTATCAAACTCTGCTACAAGGTCATAGTAATCAAAACAGCATGGCACTGGCATAAAAACAGACATACAGATCAATGGAAGAGAATAGAGAGCCCAGAATTAAACCCGCGCCTTTATGATCAAGTAATACTTGACAAAGGAGGCAAGAACATAAAATGCGGTAAAGATAGTCTATCAGTAAATGGTGTTGGAAAAATTGAACAGATATGTCCAAAAAAAATGAAACTAGACCACCTTCTTACACCACACACAAGAATAAACTCAAAATGGATGAAAGACTTGAATGTAAGCCTCTAAACCATAAAAATCCTAGAAGAAAACAAAAGCAGTAAAATCTCAGGCATTTCTCATAGAATATTCTGATATAGCTCTTGAGGCAAGGGAAATAAAAGAAAAAATAAACAAATAGGACTACATTAAATAAAATTTTTGCATAGCAAAGGAAATCACCAACAAAATGAAAAGACAACCCACTGAATGGGAGAACATATTCACCAATGATACATCTGATAAAAGGTTAATATCCACAATTCATAAAGAACTTACACAACTTGATACCAAAATGACAAAGTATCCAGTTAAAAATTGGGCACATGACCTGAATAGACACTTCTCCAAAGAGGACATACAGATGGCCAATAGATATATGAAAAGATTCTCAATGTCACTAATCATCAGAGAAACGCAAACTGAAACCACAATGAGATACCACCTCGCACCTGTCAGAATGGCCGTCATCAGTGAATCAACAGACAGGTGCTGGTGAGGTTGTGGAGAAGGGAACCCAGGGGCACTGTCAGTGGGGATGCAGACTGGTGCAGCCACTGTGGAAAACGGTATGGGGGTTCCTCAAAAAATTAAAAATGGAACTGCCTTATAACCCAGCAATTCCACTTCTAGGAATATATCTGAAGAAACCCAAAACACTGATTCAAAAGACTATATACACCCCTATGTTGATAGCAGCACTATTTACAAGAGCCGAGATCTGGAAGTATCCCAAGCACCCATCAGTAGATGAGTGGGTAACAAAGCTGTGGTACATTTACAGAATGAAATACTACTCAGCTGTAAAATGAAGAAAATCTGACCCTTTGCTACAGCATGGAGGACCTGGAGAGTATTATGCTGAGTGAAACAAGCCAGTCAGACCACATGACTTCGCCTATATGTGGAATCTAAGGAACAAAATTAACTAGCAAACAAAATAGAAAGACTCATAGACACTGAGAACAGACTGACAGCTGGTGGGGGGGGGAGGAGGTTAGGTGAAAAAGTGAAGGGATTAAGAAAAAAAAACCCTCACAGACACAGACAACTGTGTGGTGGTTACCAGAGGGAACAGAGGCTGAGGGAGTAAATAAAGGGAAATTTATGGTGATGGAAGGAGACTTGACTTTGGGTGGCGAACACACAGTACAATATATAGATGACGTATTATAGAATTGTACACCTGAAACCTATATAATTTTACTAACCAATTTCACCCCAATAAACTTAATAAAAAATTTTTAAAAAGAAGTTGCATAAATAATACCGTGTGCTCATCACCAAGCCTCCCCAGTGCTGACAGTTTACAAAACTGTAGCTCGTTATGAAAAGCAGGGAAGTAATGGCACCATACAATTAACTAGACTTCAGACCTTCCTAATTTCGCCATTTTTTGCATGCCCTCATTCTTTTGTGCCTTTGTCTTTGAGTCCATGACATTTTGTCGCATGCATAGGTTTATATACCCACCAGCACAGTTACAATAGAGAATGGGTCCTGGTTGGTGTAGCTCAGTGGATTGAGTGCTGGCCTGTGAACCAAAGGGTCACAAGTTCGATGCCTGGGTTGCAGGCCAGGTCACCAGTAGGGGGCGCGAGAGAGACACCCACACACTGGTGTTTCTCTTTCTCCTTCCCTTCCCCTCTCTCTAAAAATAATAAATAAAATGGTTTTTTTTTTTTTTTTAAGAATTGTTCCACCTCCTTAAAAGAAATCCCTTATGCTGCCTCTTTCTAGCCACACTCTTTCCCCTTCCATCATGCCTGACAACTCTGTCCTTGCTCCATCTCTGTAATTGTGCCCTTTGGAGAATGTTCTATAGATGGAATCATAAAATATGCACCTTTTGAGACTGGCTTCCTGCACTCAGCATAAGGCCCTTAAGTTCCATTCAAGCCGTTGCGGGTATCAATAGTTCGTTACTTGCTCTTAAAGAGATTCTCCCAGATGTGAGTGGAGGAGGGAGGGTGGGAAGGAGACCAATTAGGAATCCAAGTAAACATCCCAAGCCAGGCCTCCGTCTTGGCTGGCTTCTGCTCTACCTCCCTACCCCTGAGAGTGGTCCAAGATGCGTTCAGGCCCTATGGGTTGACCACGGGACTGAGCGATTGGATTGTTGGCGCAGAACTGCCAGTAGAAGGCGCCAGAGGCCTTTGGTCGAAGGGAATATTCTCAACAGAACTACTGGCAGGGTTCCAGGGAGTTTTGGGCCCGCTGAGCGCGTGAACCAAGTGAATCCTGGAGTCTGGTCCCCCCTCCGGAGCCCAGCCCCAGAAGTTGCAGTGCAGCCCTGAGCTCCACGGCTGAGGGATGAGGCTGACGACGTGTAGTTGAGGACGAGGCGCGGTGAGGCCTGGCCCGGGAGGAGGTGGGCAGGCGTGGTGCGGAGGAGAGCCTGCCAGCCCTCCACCAGACCCGAGCTCCCGCTCAGCGAGTGTCTCTGAGCTCAGGCCGCCAGGCTGGGCCGTGGCACCTCTGCCCCTTCCAAACTTCCTCACCCCTGATAATGGCCTTCAGTTCTTGCCCACTTCTCCCAAGAGAATGCTCCCAAGGCCTCTGAGCATGTGCTAACAACCCCTCCGTCTCCGCATTCCGTATCCCGCTCTCACGTGCCTCCGGAGCCTCCGCACGTTCCCGCACGTGCCCGCACGTGCTGCCCGCTGATTCAGGGCTCACCCAGCTGGCGCTGGGCGGTGTGAGCTGGCTTTGTGAAGCGAGCAGAGTGGGCACGGCTGGGAGCAGGCAGCGGCTAACCTTAGGGCCTGGGCGAGAGGCTCCGCTGCAGCGTTTCCAGGGTCCACTCGGGGGAACAATGCCGAGTGGCGGGCACTCTCCTCCCAACCCGCGCTGGCCCCATCTCCTTCCAAATTCAGCCCACTCTCTTGGTGTGATCTTAACTCCACCCCAGGCTTCTGGTCCCCAGGAGCTTGCGGATGCACAGCTGCCCCGCTGCCAGACCGACCGTGCCCAGCAGCTTCCCGGCCCCGAGCCCTTGCTCAAGCCAGTCCCCTCTGTCAAGGGTCCTTGGGCCTATTTGCCTATTCACTAACTCTATGTCCCCTCCTCCAAGAAGCCTTCCCCAGTGCCTAGCACAGTAGATTCAAAGGTGGGAGTTCCTGTCCTCTGTGCTCCCATAACATGTCTGAATTCCCATAGTGGAATCTTTTTCATGCAGCCTTGCCGAAGAATGTGTAGTTTGTACATCTGCCTCCCCAGAGACTTCTCGTTCACCTCTTAGTCCCTAGAGCCTTACTCCCCAAGTTCCAATAAATGAATGGATGTGTCAGCTGGCAGATCTTTGAAGCCCTCTTCTTGTGCCTGTTTCTGCCCTCCAGCCCCTCTGATTACTCCTGCCCGGTTTTTGGTGTCGTCCGCCCCTCCAGACACTGGCCTTCCACCCTCCCCTCGACCAGGCTCACTCTGCTCCTCTCCCTCTGCAGGCTCACCCCACTGACAGCTGTCACTGCTGCCCTCACCCTAAAGGACCCCAATCCACCTCACAGCCCAGAGCCCAAGGCCACGAGTGCCACGCACACCCTCCCTGTCTTATGTGTCTTTCCAACTATTTACCTTCCCCCAGTCAAGCCCTATCAGAGCAGGAATTTTATCTGTATGATCGGCTGCTGCACCCCTGGCACACAGCCACGCTCAGTCAATGTTTGTGAGATGAATGAATGGAAGATTCTTCCTCTGAGGTCCAGGGAACAGTTCACATTCAACACAGACCCAATGAATATCGTCCTCTCCTCCCTCTCCACAATTTGCTTCCTTGGGCTGGGCTGCCTCTCTCCTCTCAGTCCTCCAGTTCAGAAACCCCACAGTTCGCTCAGACATCAGCTTTTACTCTCTTAACATCACCACCCAGCCACTACGTTGCCCAGATTCTACCTCCTATCTTTCCAGTTCCCACATGCACCCCAGTCCTTGGCACACCCCTCGCTTACACCCTGGGCAGCACCTGGACCTGGCAACAGCTCTTAATGGGACTTCCTCTCCTCTGTTTTTTTCTTTTATCCGCAGGGCCGACTGAATGAGTTTCCTGAAACATGCATCTCACTGTGTCAGCCCCTAGATACACCCTCGTTGCAGCCACGTCCCGCACAGATGCGTGTGAACACTTCCTTCCCACTGGCTCATTGCTGAGCTGGAATCAGGACTCTGGCCATGCCGTCAGCCCCAACATATATTTAGCTAGAATGTAATAATGCTGTCTTATTTTATTTATTTTCCAGTTACCTAGTACCTATGGTATGTGATGTTGGTTTTTTGGTTCTGGTAATGATGGTCCGTAAAATACATTTATTTGGCACAAGATATTGCAAATCATGTGTCCATCGAAGGACTCACATCCAGAATATGTAAGAGAAGTCTGAGGTATCGCTAGGAAAAAATAAAAAGAAATGTTAAAATCAAATAGAAAAATGAGCAAAAACCTTAAACAGTCCATAAAAAGAGGACACATATAAGCAGCAGGAAACAGGTAAAAAGGGCTCAATTATATTAGTTATCAGAGAAAGGTGAATTAAAACCACAATTTGATATCCTTGTACACCCACCAGGACCCAAATGAAAAAGGCTTCCAGTATCAGATGTTCACAAGGATGGGAGTCACTGAAACCCTGATTCACTGGTAGCGAGGCTGTGATTTTTAAGAAATGCTTTGAGAAACCAGCCACATCTACTGAAGCTGAGCATGCCCACCGTACCCCTGACCCGGGAGTGCAACTCCCGAGTGTAGTTCCTGTGAGTGCGTGTGTTCACCGAGAGTCACCCACACGAATGGCCACAGGAGCTTTCCTCGTGACGGCCAAAAATCGCGCGCAATCTCCGTGTCCGCAGTAGAATGCGCAAATGCACCCTGGTACACCCACACACTGGGGTCCCACATCAAAGCGGGAATGAAGAAATTAAACCGTGCAAGCGTGTAGCCAGGCACAAGGAAGAACAGTTTTTTTGGTTCCATTTCTATGAAGTTCAGAAGAAATAAAACGAATCTATGCTGTTACAACTCAAAGATGGGTTACCTGTGGGACTGTACCTGGAAGGAGGCACCAGGCCAGCTACTGGGGGGCTCATAATATTGTGTTTCTGACGTGGGTGAAAAATGACCATTTGTTACACGAGCGAAAATTACTTGATTTGTGTACGTCTTCGTATGTATGTTATACATCAAGAAAAAGTACTTGAATTTAAATTTTAAAAAAGTAAAACATTTAAAGACAAGTGTTAAGAAAATGAAAGTCTCAGGACATGACAGGTCTCTCTCCTTTTTATCCTCACCCTGGGTCACACTTATTGATTTTAGAGAGAAGGGAAGGGAGGGAGAGAAGGAGAGAAATATCGATGCAAACCCACAACCCAGGCATGTACCCTGACCGGGAATTAAACCTTCAATCTTTTGGTTTATGGGACGATGCTCCAACCAACTGAGCCACACCAGCCAGGGCTGTGACCAGTCTCTTGTAGGTAGAGTGCACACGGCAGGAGTTCAGGGCACTCTGCCCTCCACAGTCAAGTCCAAACAGCCATCTCTGGCTCCTCAGATCTGGCATCATGTCACGGGCAGTTCAGCGTGACAGTTAGGAGCACAGATTCGGGACTCCTGTGAACCTGAGTTTGAACCTGAGCTCTGCCAGTGGCAGTGGGACTTGAGACGTTACCTAGCCTCTCCAAGCATCAGCTTCTTCATCTGTCGATTACCTCAGTGGGTGATGGGCTGGATCAGTGGAAGGAAATGGCCCAGCACTGGGAAACAAAAGGTAGACTTCACAAATGAAGCCAGACTCAGCTGCCTGCTGCACCCTGGACAAGCCCTGCTTGTTCACACATTTGTGCACCCCCAAGTGTCTGTGCAGGTTGCCCCCCACCCTGGAACACCCTTCCACTTGACCATCACACTGCCCATCCTTCAATGCCCAGCTTAAGCACCTCCTCCCAGAAGGTGCCCCACCCCTCATGAGATAAGCCCCACCTCCTCTGGGCCATTTACCCATGAAGAGTTGTGGTTTATATGGTTTGCTATTCCTTTAGGGGTTGGCACTTGCTTATAGGAGAAGGCTCCCAATATGTAACTGCCAAAGGAAGGAATGAACAGCTCTTCAAATGGTTCTAATTTCTCTGCAGTTTCTGGAGAAGGGGCGAGGCTGGTTCCTTTTCCGCGCTCGTAGACTCTCAGACACGCAGCCCTGCATGAGGGACCTCACTCACCTCTCTGGAGAACTGGCACCACGAGATGTGCTGTGGGTGAGCGGTTATCGTCATGACGTCAGCCTCAAAGGTTAGGGATGTCCCCAAGTCATCCCAGTTCCCTCTATTGCCCTATATGGATAGGTCACCATGAGAGTGCCTCCAGCGTCTCCTTAACCTCTCGGTAGTTTCACAGGTTCCCTAAGCCAGGCACTTGCTGTGTGTAACAGAGACACTTTGTTTTAAACTTCTGTAAGTCATTGGGAGGGCAGCGGGGTGACTTCGCCTGGGACTGGGCCCATGGCGCCCTGGGTGGTGCGGTACATTGGGACACAGCCCCTTACCAAGGCAAGTGCTACAGAACCCCGTGTGAGTCCTGCACCCCCAAATCTGCTGCCGACCAGTATACCCCTTCATCCCACCCTCCTGCACCCCGTGCTCTCCCCAGTTACGCAGGGGCCTGCGCAGCGCTGGGGCTCTGCCCTCGCCAGCCCCTCGGCCCAAAATATGTTGCCTCAACTTTTCAGCCTGTGGAATTCAGCCCAAAGGTACAGTTACTAAGTGCCAGGCTCGTGCCGGTCGGGATGAGGCAGAATAGACGGGAATCCCAGGCTTCCTATCCCCTAAATGGAGACAGATAGAGACACGAATTCACAGTACAGGGCAGTGAGCATAACTGGGGAGGAGCACAGGGCCCTGAAGGCAGTCAGAGAAGAGGCACCAGGTTTGGAGAGGGGAGGTCAAGGAAGGCTTCCTGGAGGAGGTTAATGTTTTGATAGCTGATCCTGTGTTCTCTGCCCCCCTCACAGAATGTAAGGTCCTTGAGGGCAGGAACCTCACTCCTTGTCCTCAGCTGTTTTCCCAACACCTGAACGTCCAGGACAGTGAAAGGCACAGAGCAGGGGTTCAGTTACCATCCGCGAAGGAAGGGGTTCAGTTACCATAGCTCAGCCAAGTTGTGAGGGAGGAGTGGACAGTGGGCCTTTCTGAAGGCGTTCTGAGAGGGAGGGGCTTCGTGAACAAAGGGCTGGTGGTAGGAAACCGCAGGACGGGTGAGGAGAATGGGATGCAGATGGGGTGGGACAGCGGGGACCGGCCGGGACGAGGCAGCAGGACAGGACGGCGGACCGATCCCCTTCCTCCCAGGAGGCCCACCACCCCTGGCGCGTTGTCTACACATCCTTCACACCCTAAGTCCTGCCTCCTGTCATATGAGCTCCTTCATCAGCACTTACTGAGTACCTACTATGTGCCAAGTGTGGCGGTGACGCAAAACACCTACCAAGTGCAGCAGGGGCCAGTTTCCACAGTGATTTCCCACCCAGTATTGCAGCCCATCCTGGCAGCAACCCCAGAGAAAGGAACCCACCGTCCGACCATCCACTCATTCCGTCACACACATACAAGTGTGTGCTGTGTGCTTCGTGTGCGCCAGCTGCCAGGGTGTGAAGCAAGCAAGACAGACGAAGCCCCCTTCACGGGGGTGGGGGGGTGGAAGAAACTCACAGACAAACCGACAAGGATCATCTTGGATTACACGTCATGTGAAAGACGTGACAAACAGGATGATGTGACGGGGAGCAACCTGGAGTGACTGGCGGGCGGCGCTGAGTGCGTGGCAGGGAAGGGTCTCCGAGAAGGTGACATCTGAGAAGCCACCATGGAAAAAGCACAGCAGGCTGGTGCACAGCAGGTGCCAAGGTGCTGGGGCGGAGCAGTGCCTGGGTGCTAGAGAGGCAGAGGGGGTGCTCTTCGTAGCTGGGGAACTGACCTGCTGGATGGGGGTGAAGTGGAGAGCGGAAGGGACGAGGCAGAAGAGGAAGCCAGCAGCCAGACTGTGAAAGCCGTAGACATTTGGATGCGTTCTGCAGTGAGGTGCACTGAAAAACTTCAAGGCGGCGGTGAGCTCTTGGATTCTGATCGCTGTTCTACTGAGAGCACTGGGCCAAGGTCAGATATCCGCCTTGACTTATTGGGGGGGGCGGTAAAACTGTCGGACCCAACTGCGGGAAGCCTTGCTTTCTGCTCCAAACCTCTTTCTCTCCATCTCGGAAAACAGCGCCCCCACACTCCCTATCGCCCTAGCCAGAAATTTCTCGAGTCCTTCCTGCATCCTGTCTCCCTTCCTCCCCTCGCCTGATCAGTTCTGTCCATGGTCAGACCAGGAGAAAGGAACAGTTTCCAGGCAGGGCCAAGTGCCATGAAGGTTCAAGTGCACCAGGCAGCCTGACTGTGACATGGTCTCAGCCGCTCTCTGCTTCTCTGCTGTCGGTGGGGAGAAAGCGCAGAGTTGGCTTCAGCACGTTGAGGCTCTGCCAGGACAGGATGACAATGGGAGCAGGGGACAAGAGTCGGGGTTGTCGTAAGAGAAGAGTCAAAAGGGTAGACCATGGACTCCAAGGTGGGAAGGAGAGAAGGGAAGTGGGGGGAGCGGTGATGGTGGGTGAGAAAGTGGGCGAGCCACTGGGGGGGAGTTTCCGAAGGAGCCTTCCTGGGAGAGAGTGAGCTGGTCAGGGCAGAAACTCAGGATGGGACTGTCAGCAACGAGGACAAGGTCTGGAGTGTGGCCCTGGGAGTGGGCAGCTGGGCGGAGTGGGGAAAGTCATGTCTGGAAGCAAGGAGGCCGGGTGCTGCTGGAGCATCCCTGTGGATGCTGGAGTCATTGGGAATGAGGGCGGGGCGGCTGGCCGGCAATGAGACCCTGCCCAGAATGTGGGGGAGTGGCTGGGAGGTGGCGGCTGCCAACATTGGGTGGCATAGCTGGGTGGCATAGCTGGTCGTTGTGTGTTCAAAGGAGCCAGGGGTTTGAAGGAGGAGAAGGAATGGTTTGGAAACTGCATAGGGAAAGGGGAGGACACCCTCTTCCACCTCCTGGCCCTGAGATGCCTCTTCGCGAAAGGGTTGCTGGGGAGTGTCCACCAGGGCCAGGGGGTGGGGGAAGCCCGGAGGGCCCGGGAGCTCCAGAATAGGCTGCAGAGGAGTGGAGAGAGAGGCCTGGAAGGGAGCTGGGCCAAGCTGAGGCCACACTCGGCAGACTTCCCAGCTAGCCACAGAGAAAGACGGGCCGCAGGGACGAGTTGGATAAGCAGGAAACAGAAGGAAGTGGAGACCATGGGTCTTGGTGGCAGAGGGCACTGTGGAGGGAGGGAGGGTCCCAAAGGCAGTGAGAAGTTAACTAGCTTTTAGCACAGGTTAACTAGATTTTCTAGAACCTTCTCAACTCCTCCCCGCCCCCTATACTGCCAGCACGGGTGCTTCTAACCTGGCTGTCTCCTGAGGCAGCAGCACTAGTCTCCCCAGCCCACTCTGGAGGGAGGGGTCCCCTCCCCACCTGGGGCCCGGAGCCTGGGCAGACTCAGTTGCAAGTACGGGAGGAGTGCAGGGAGGGCAGGCCCCGCCTCCTCACCTGTGCCGCTCCGCAGACAATCTCAGGGGACACCAGAAAGGGGCTGCCTAGTGCCACAGAAAGGATCTTCAGCCAGGAGGAGGGTTGGGGGCGGATGTCAGGGGCGCTGCATTAGCCACCAGGCCCCCTGCAGTCTCCCTACGTGTTTGCTGTGGAAAGCAGGTGCCTCCTAGAGGGCTGCAGCCACCTGTTCTGCGTGTGCAGGCGGAACCCATTTAACACGACCACCGTCTTCCTCCTGGCAGGCTCCCGTGGGACTCTGGGAGGGAAGTGAGAAGAAACTGGCCCTGTGACCCACCACCTTGGCTGCCACAGAACAGGAATCCTGTAGTGTGATGGAGTTGGGCTCTGGTGTTTGGGGCCAACAATCTGACAAATGGGGGGATATCCGGTGATTTCAGAGGAAGCTCCAACCACCTCAACCCCTTCGTTATCCACTCCCAGCACCAGGCAGGAGTGGGGTGGACCTGGGGTACAGGGGACGAGGCTCAGTCCCAAACGCTGGAATTTCACAGACCAGCCAGAGCTCCGTGCACCAGAGTGGGGACTGGGGACTGTAGCACACACAGCAGTGAGGAGAGGGAAGAGCTACAGGAGCCCCAAGGGGGTCCCTCGTCTGCTTGAGAGGTCAGAAGCCCAAATCTGCTTGTAGGTTGGAAGTCCTCACGGAGCCTGGGCCAAGAGGTCAGAAAGCCTGAATACGCCTTCTGCTCACAGGCCTGGTGGTAACTGACAACGGCCACAATCCCCATAACCCTCACCTGAGTGCTAGGGACACACCAGGCAGGAAAACTAGTCTGTCCTCTCAAGTCATCCACCAACACCCCTGACCGCTGGGCCCCCCGCCCCATGGCGCCCATGGCACAGAGGAGGGGGCTGCGGTGCTCATCTGCCGCTGGCCTGGCCTCCCAGTGACAGACTAACCATCCACCGCCCATTCCTTTACTTATTCAAGGAATGCTACTGAGCCCCTCCTGCATGCCAGGCATTGTTGTAAGTGCTGGAGATGCAGATTACCACACAGATAAACTCCTGTGAGCTCCTGCCTTCATGGACAGAGCTAAATAATGAGCAAAGATGTAAAGGAAATGTAGATTAGAGAGCCGGCATGGTTTACCAGTCCAGACCACTGACGCCTTCCAATCCAGTGACTAGGAGAGCGCTCTGTCTGGGCCGGAGCCTGGAGGGATGCGGGTGCTAGCTCAGGAGCTGGGGACAAACCCCCAATAATATCTCTCATCATTGTGAGCCCAGGGAGTAGAGTGGTCTGGCCCCCTCATTCCATCCATCTCTGGAGACCTGGACAACACTGAGGTTCTGGGCCAGTAGGCCAGATTTGGGGCCAGCCAACATTTCATCTGTTAGTGAGACCGAGTTGAGAAGTTCCCAGCATCCCTAGCAGGAACCCCTGGCTCATCCATTTCTCTGTACATGAAGCAACCCTCACTGTCTGCCATTGATGCCAGCTGTTGGCATAAACCTTGACTGGGACTGTCGGCCAGGCACCTGTGCATGGTCCCGGCTTCCTCACAACATGGCGGCCTTGAGCCCTTCACGTGGCAGCTCAGAGCTCCAGTGGTGAGTGTCCCTAGAGAACCTGGACGCTGATTGTCCTGAAAATTTACCCTTGGAAGTCACACCACAACACGTCTGCCATGCCCTATTGTCACCATATTCTATCAGATTAGCTTAGCTTCAAGGAGAGAAGACATAGACCCCACTTCTCAATGGGAAAAGTGGCAAAGACTCGGTGGATATGTTTTAGAACTGCCACACGCAGCTGAGTGGTGGCATCGGAAGGAGAACTTGGGGTGCCTGATGGCAGAGCCCACACATTAGGCCAAAGAACTTCTCATGATGCCAGTCTGCCAGGAAAGACAGGGAAGAGTCTTCGCTAAGTCAGTAGAGGTGGTCATGGAGAGCGGACAGAGAGGGGTGACCCTGAGAAGAAGGTGAAAGCTCTGTCCTGTCCCTTATGGACATCTCAGCCTGAGCATGCAAAGGACTGGGGATTGCCAGGCTGGATGGATGGGTCTGGGGGTTCGGGTGTGCATGTTTAGGGAGCCCCCTCTCCAGGACTGGGGGCCTGAACCAGTGTCTCACTCCAGGGAGAAGGGAGGAGGAGGGCCCTGCACTCAGTGAGCCTCAACGGCTCACAGGCCACACTCCTCAGGGCCTTTGCAAGGAGCTGGTGAGGGAGCGTTAAGGCTGTCAGCATCACTGCCCAGAATGCTGCCACCACAGTGAAACTTGGGAAGTGAAACTTTTTCAAGGCCAACTTTCTCATCAGTTGTTTGAGGTTGGCTTTCAGTGGCTCCCCTGGTCAGAGCTACAGGCAGAGGCCAGGCGGCCCTGGTCAGAAGCGTGAAAATGCACCGAAACTTGCAGGGGGGATGTGGGGAAAGGGGTGCTGTGGACTCCCAGGTGACCCCTTTCGGGGATTCCCAGTTGGGGGAAGGGCGTGAGGTCGCAGGGCCCTTCTTCAACACCAGCGCGTGTGTGGTGGGGGGAGGGGGAGGGGATGGGCAGGGACGCTGTCTGGCCTGAGAGTCAGCCTGGGTTTTGGAGGCAGCTCTACCAGGAAAGATCTGTGTGACCTTCAGAAATCACTTCCCTCTCCACGTGTTCAGTTTCCTCCTCTGTCAAATGTCAGGTCAGTTGATCTTTAAGGCGCTTCCCCCACCTGATGTCACCAGCTGATTGCCATAGCCCCCAGAGCCATCATTTACCCCAAGCCCGTTCTCTTAGCCCCCTCCCAGAGCCTGCTCAGTGGACAAGCACACAGGAGGACGCTCCTAAACACGAAGGCGTGGGTTTAGCCCAGATCCATCTTGATCTCAGGCTGAGTCTTCAACTAGACCTGCCACCTCCCAGCCCGTTCTACTCACAGGGAGGATGGGGAGAGTGTGGATAGCTTAGGGGGGCCAGCAGCGCTGCAGGGACACCGTGGGTCATGCCAGCCTTCCTTCCCCAGGGATCAGGAGCATCCTCGTCAAGCCCTTCTCCATCAGCACCACCTGCCAGCCGCCCGCCAGGAAGGACACTGAGAGCAGGGGTGTGAGGGAGGAGCTGGAAAACCTGAGGCTTAGGACTCATCCCTGACCAGCTCAGGCCCCCATCACAGACTGTCCTTGCAGCCAGGACTTCTCCCTGGGGCTTGTCACATTGCTTACTAATCATTTTGGTAACTGGTGTTTAATACTCACCTTCCTTGACAAACTGGAAGCTCAGTGAGGTCAGGGACCAGGTCTGGTTCACGGCTTTATCCCCAAAGTTTGGAACTCTGACTTGCATAGAGTAGGTGCCCAATAAATAGCTGTTAAGTGAATGAATGAATGAATGAATGAATGAATGCTTTTGAAGTGGTTTTAATCATGTACAGATTAGGCATATACAAATATTAGGATAATAAGCCTCTTGGTTATTCACTGTTTATTATTAATACACCAGCCAACATCTCCTGGGGACTAACTCCATTCCAGGGTAAAGTTGCCAGATGTAGCAAATAAAAATACAGAACACTCAGTTATATCTGAACTTCAATGAGTATTGCTTTAGCATAAGTATGTCCCATACAGCATGGGCCTCCTGCATTTCATCTGGCAGCCACATTCTCTGACCCTCGCACCCACCCTGTGGGAGGGGCATTATTATCATCATGCCCCTCTATGGATGAGGAACTGAGGCATAGAGGAGTAAGTCCCAGAGCCCAGCCCAATGCCACTCATCTGGAAAATGGCCAGACCAAGGCTGGGTCCTGAGTGGTTGCGGCCTCCGATCAGCCTTCAGTTGCTGTGCTCTCCAGCCTTGCAACAAAGGGCCCATAAATGGTGGGCATGGGGCTGGATTCTGGGACTCACCAGGGAACGGCCATTTGCCAAGAAGGGCTATAGCTTTGGCTGGTTGTATAAGAAGAGCTCCCCAGAGGAGGGTCAGGAGAGGGGATGGGACAACGAGGGTGGGGGATTCTTGCGGGAGGTGGGTTAGGGAGATATCAGCTCCCTTTGTGGGCCCACCAACCCACTCCCAGCTGTGGCTGATGTCTCTGGGCCCCAACTCTGCTCCGTGAAATGGACACAACCGAGATTCGCAGTCGGTTTTCCTATTTGGAAACTCCTTTGCCACCTAAAATCCTGGGGGCCAGCTGGGTTTTGGAATTCAGAATTTTCCAGATTAAAAAAAAATTTATTGATTGATATTAGAGACAGAGGAAGGAGGGAGGAGGGGGGCAACATTGATTTGTTATTTCACTTATTCCTGCATTCATTGATTCTTGTATATGACCTGACTGGGGACTGAATCTGCAACTTTGGTGTATTGGGATGATGCTGTAAGCAACCGAGCTACTGGGCCAGGGACAGAATTTTTCAGATTTTAGAAAGAAAATTCAGTGCCCGGATTGTGTGTGATATGGCACCTCCGGGGACCTGGAACAGCCTCCTGGAAGCAGGCATGGACATGTGAGGTACACACTCAACAGGATAAATAAAGACTATACCTAGTCTCTGTCAGTTCAGGTCATGTTTTGCCATCCTGTACTTTCAGTTTTCAGGTTCTGGAGTTGGGGATAAAGGAGGGTAGGTCCTTTCACTCCCTACACACTCTGAGAGGGTGTTTGTCCCTAGGCTTCCCTGCCCTCCTTCCCTGCATGCTAGGGACCAGGGAGGAGACCGGGCTGGTTGGAGCAGAGGCGGCAAAGGAGTTTCCAAATAGAAAAGCCAGCAGCTGTAAGTCCCAGGATGAGGCAGGCGTTCCTGAGCAGCCTGGGCCGCGAGTCACCGCCTGTGCAGCCGAGTTTAGGGATGTGCCCGGCCAATTGTCTGGCAGGGGTGGCTGGTGGGCAAGCAAGGGCAAGTCCCACTGCCTGGGACTAAGAAAGACCCTCTCTGTGGACCCCTGCCTGTCCCAGTGGCTGGCTATTGCACTGCCAGCACAGGGTGGGGGGTGGGGGTGGGGGGAGAGGACATCCCAGGCAAACATGAAACTGACAGTTCAGGGGCTTCCAAAAGGGATGTAGGAGGAACTAGTACAACTTCCATTTCTGTTGATTTATAGTTCACCTTTTGACATTTTAATTTATTATTTTATCAAATAATAAATTAATACATTTTTTCATTCATCTGATTTAAAAATGTAAAGATACAAGGATCTCAGAGAAATATTTGTCCCTCCATATTCATTGCCACATTCTTCACAATAGCAAAAAGGTGGAAGCAAAGGTGTCCGTGGAGGGAGGAAGAGAAAAACAGAATGTGGTACATGAGGTCTGTCCAGAGGTATCCAGCCATGTAATATGGAAGATAGAGACGTTTACTGAGGAAGGTAAAAGATATAAGAAACATTGTATGTAGGACAATGACGCCTCAGTCCCCTTCAACGTAGGCACCTTGGGACCTCACACAGTTCTCCCAGTCGCCATCAGCTGCCCCCTCATATTTTCCTGAATCTCATCGAGGGTCTGAAATCTCTCCTCTTTCAAAGGTGATTTTAATTTTGGGAAAAGCCAGAAGTTGCAGGGTGCCAAACCTGGGCTGTAGGGGGGCTGAGTCACCTGGGTGATTTGATGTTTCGCCAAAAATCTCTGCAGGAGACGTGATGCATGAGCTGGCGCGTTGTGGTGATGAAACTGCCAATCACCAGTTGCCCACAGCTGCGGGCTTGTGAATCATCCAAATAGTTTCCACGGAGGAATGTTCGAGCTTAACACAAAATCTGGTGCAGATTCTTTGCTCTACTCAGTCATTTTTTTTCTTTTAAAATGACTAAATGTATTTATTTTTAAAAAATATTTTATTGTTCTATTACCATTGTCCCAATTTTTCCTCTTTGCTCTTCCTCCACCCAGTCCACCCCCGCTCCCACAGTCAGTCCCCACCCTGGTGTCCGTGTCCACGGGTCATTCACGCATGTTCTTTGACTAGTCCCTTCCCCTTCTTTCCACCATCATCCCCCTCCTCCACCCCACCCTGCTCTGGTCGCTGTCAGACTCTTCCATTTGTCCATGCCTCTGGTTCTATTATGCTCATTAGTTTGTTTTTGTTCACTAGGTTCCTCCTATAGGTGAGATCACATGGTATTTGTCTTTTACTGCCTGGCTTATTTCACTTAGCTTAATGCTCTCCAGTTCCATCCATGCTGTTGCAAAGGGTAGGAGCTCCTTCTTTCTTTGTTCCGTATAGTATTCTGTTGTGTCAATGTACCAGTTTTTTTGCGGGGGGGGTGGTTAAGATTATTTATTTATTTATTTATTTATTTATTTATTTATTTTAGACAGAGAGGAAGGGACGGAGAAAGAGGGAGAGAGACATCAATGTGTGGTTTCCTCTCGCACCCCCCTTACTGGGGACTTGGCCCTCAACCCAGGCATGTGCCCTGACTAGGAATCAAACTTGCGACCCTTTGGTTTGCAGGCTGGTGCTCAAGCCACTGAGCCACACCCGCCAGGGCAATGTACCAGTTTTTTTATCCACTCATTTACTGATGGGTACTTAGGCTGTTTCCAGCACTTGGCTATTGTAAATTGTGCTGCTCATTTTGAATGTGACGGCCACATACTATACATGCTCACTCAACAGCACCTACCACCCCCACCCACTAGTACAGTGAAGTCATCATTGTCCACGCATGCGCATTCCAGTCCACTCTCCTCGGTTGCCAGGTTCTCATGATATTAACGATGGTTAGGTTTTTCCTGACAGACCTCAAATACACTGGAATATTATTCCCTAAAAAGGAAGGAAATTCTGACACATGCTACAATATGGATGAACTTTGAGGACACTATGCTGTGTGACAGACGTCAACGCTAAAAGGGCAAACACTGTGCGATCCCACTCGTCCAAGGCGCCTGGAGTGGTCGGATTCACAGAACTAGAAAGTGGAGCAGTGGCTGCCGGGGGCCGGGGGAGCAGAGACGGGTGCACAGTTTCGGTGATTTCCTGGATTGTGAGAGCTCTGCATCCCCGGGGACACATCCGAAAGACAATGTGAGGCTCCAGGAGATTTCCAGACACTTTGGCTAGCACCTGGATAAGGGCCAGTGGTGTCTGGGCCTTGGCTTCTGGAAGCTGTCTGCTGGGGGTGGAGACAGAGGGCTTGTGCCAAAGTCAAGTAGCTTTGGAAACCAACAACAGGGAGAAGCCCAATGCCTGGCGGAGGAAGAACCGCGGCTTGGGGCGCTCAGGGCGACCCTCGGTATTCTCCCATCTGGCAGCTTGTCCTTGGGCAGCCATCCTTACACCAGGTGGGGGCGACTATACAGCTCACAAAAGCGAGGGCCTGAGGAACACTACCTGCTCAGGAGCTAACTGGTGAAACAGTGGCATATATGCTACCCTCTTCTGGTGTGTTATTAGTCTATGTCATCTGCTGTGGTAACAAATGAATCTCCAAATCTCAGTGGCCTCACCCAACAGAGTGTCATTCTCACTGACACGAAGCTGCTGCTGCAGGTCAGCTGTCCTTTGTGCCATGACCCAGGGATCCAGGCTACTGCCTTCCGGAGGCTCCTCCATTTAGTCTCCACTCAAGGACAAGAGAGAACAAGAGGGTTGGTCTCTAGCTCTTAAATGCTTTGGTCCAGAAATGATGTATGCCACTTCTGTGTATGATCGGAGTTTGTCACATGGCCCGGACATGACTGCAAGGAAGGCTGGAGGAGCACGTGGCAGTTTAGCCAGCACTAGATGCCTCTGCCTCACAGGGTGGCCCAGGGAAAAGGGAGACATAGGGGCAGAGGAATTAGAAGACTCTGAAGTTGGAAATCCAGATTCAAACCCAAGCTCTTTTATTCATTAGCTATGGTGACCTTGGGAAAGTTCATTTCTGAGGCTAACTTTCCTTATCTGCAAAGTGGAGAAAATGGATAAAGCCCCTACCTCATCAGGGAAGATTGATCAGATAATGCTCATAGCCCTGGCCAGGTAGCTCAGTTGGTTAGAGCATTGTCCCAATATGCCAAGGTTGTGAGTTCAATCCCAGGTCAGGACACATACAAGAATCAATCAACGAATGCATAAATAAGTGGAACGACAAATCTCTCCCCCCATCCTTGCCTGGCTTTCCTCTCTCTCTCTCTAAAAATAAATAAATATAAATTTTTTTAAATATTTAAAAGGTGGCCCGGCTGGTGTAGCTCAGTGGATTGAGCGTGGGCTGGGAACCAAAAGGTCCCGGTTCGATTCCCATTCGGGGCACATGCCTGGGTTGCAGGCCAGGTCCCTGGTGAGGGCCATGTGAGAGGCAACCATACATTGCTCTTTCTCCCTTCCTTCTTCTCTCTCTCAAAATAAATAAATAAAATTTAAAAAATATTTAAAAGGTAATGCTCGTAAAATGTGCTTACTGATGCTATGCACAGAATAAACGGACACCATTTCATTAGTCTCATTTTGTTTAGAAAAATCCAAAGATATTCAACATACGATTGAAAAATATAGCTCAGACATCAGCAAATCTTATGTCAGACCCATAGCCCTCCCTTTCTACAGCTGCCCCTCTTCTCTGCTCAGCCAGGGTCCCCTTGCTCTCCTTCCTTCCCCTCTAGAAGGCCCCGCAGGGCGTGCAAATCCTCCCCTTCTCCCAGCGTGTTTATCTGAAGACTCAGTGTTGACTGTGGGGAGGAAGTTTTCATCCTCAGTTAAAGGTATCACAAACGCTATGAGCAGAGATGAGAAAGGGGAAGACCTGCTCCCAAACATGGTTCCAGCTCATGTTTATGGCAAGCAAGGCACCCAGAGAATGAAAGACTTCAGCATGGCTATTAGGGTCTCCAAAAAGGTTTCTTGGAAGAGGTCACATTTTGGCAAGTATCTAGAAAGCAGGGGAGCTTTAGGTGGCTGAGTGAGGTGGAAAGCAACTTCAGAGACAGAAGAAACCAAGAGAAACCCAGGCTGGGTACAATCCAACCTGGTCACAGAACCTGTTAAAACTCAGCAGGGATCGGTGGCAGGGACAGCAAAACCCAAGCTCTCCTCTCTAGGGTCAAATTGTTGCTGAGAATCAAGGGAGCCATATTTCCCAGGCTCCCTTGCATCTAAGTGCGGTCCCATGACAGGGTTTTGCCAGTGGAATGTGAGCAAAATATATGTGCCACTTACGGGTTTTGAGAAGTGGTTATGCCTTCCACAGGATTTCTTTCCTCTCCTACTAGATGCGTGTGCCAAGGATGACGGTTAGACCAGGGGATGGTAGAGCCTCAAAGGCAAAACGCCTGGTCTCTAAATGGCTGCATGGAGGAAAGCCACCTGCAGACCAGGAAGAGCTGCTGTGAGCTGGTACCTGAATGAGAAAAAAATAAATCCAATATATTTGGAGGTTTACTTGTTACAGCAAGTAGCATTATCGTAAAGCATAGTGGGTGCGTCTTTCTTTGAAGGGACTTTGGGATCATCATGGGAAGTAAAGAGGGATGGCAGCACCCAGTGGGGCTGCCCCCCCACCCCCACACAGCCCGGTTGCCTAAACAAGGAGCTCCCAGCCTTCCTCTCACTCCCACCACACACACTCTTCCTGATGAAACAGGGACGGGCCCAGGATGGGTGGTGTTTGGGCTTGTCCAGTTTTCTACTTCTTGAGAATCTCTCCTCAGAGCATGAGTTGGAAGTTTTGGCCCTTGTGAGAGGTGTGGGCAGCTGACTCTATCACTGGGTGGGGCGACAGAGGGAAACACGGCTGGAGAAACCATTGAGGGAGGCGGTCAGTGAGGGAGAGCAGCCAGCCAGCCCCAAGGTTTGGCTGTGAAGCTTTTTGCAGAGTAAATCCTAGGTGTTTCCACCTCCTTCTCCTTCCTGCTGGCCAAGCCAGCTAAGGATCAGAGGCTATGGCAGCTTCTTGCACAGAGAGCAGAATTTCCGCCTACACCATTGAGGCCAGCGTACGTGTCCACAGAGGGACCCACTGAGGCCAGACTAGTGGTTGAACGATACAGTTCTGGAGGTTGGAGAGGAGGGTCACAGGAGTGCTTGCCCCAGGCCCCTTGGCACTGCCCTGCCTTCCCTTCCTGGGAGAATGTTGAGGAAGGATGTCTCTTCTCAAGAACAGAACAGGTGAAAAAGTTTGTTTTCCAGACTCTATTGTACGTCGAGGCTCCCTCCCATCACATGGCCATGTGATATTTGACCCTCTCGGACCCTCTGCAATCACCTGGAAATAAATGGCACCTCCCCCACCCCCACTTCCCCACATGAAGGGTCTCCCAATGGGCTGTCTCGTCTGTCACTGTTCTGGCATTCAGCTCTGCTGCCAGGAATAAAAAATAAAATTTGAAAAAGAGTACTATTGGCAATAGCATAAAAAAATGTGAAATACTTTGGAAAAATTCACAAAATATGTGTAAAACCTCTGTGCTGAAGACTACAAAATATTGCTGAGAGAAATTCAAGAAGACCTAGGGAAATGGAGAGGTATGTTCATGGCTTAGAAGACTCAACATTGTTGAGATGTCAGTTCCAAAATGATCTTCAGATGCAACTCAATTTCAATCATAATCCCAGTAGATGACTTTGTAGAAATTGACATGTTGATTCTAAAATTTTATGAAAATGCAAAGGGCCTAGAACATCCAAAGCATCTTGAAAAAGAAGAACAAAATTGGAGAATTTACCTTACCCGATTTCATGACTTATTACAAGACTATAGCAATCATCCTGGCTGGTGTAGCTCAGTGGATTGAGTGTGGGCTGTGAACCAAAGGGTTGCTGGTTTGATTCCCAGTCAGGTCACATGCCTGGGTTGCAGGCCAAGTCCCCAGTGGGGGACACGTAAAAGGCAACCACATATTGATGTTTCTCTCCCTCTTTCTCCTTCCCTTTTCCGCTCTCTAAAAATAAATAAATAAAATATTAAAAAAAAAAGACTATAGCAATCAAGATTTGTGTCACTATCAAAAGGATAAACACTTCCGGCCAAGATGGAGGCGTAGGTAGACACACTGTGCCTCCTTGCACAACCAAAAGAAGGACAACAGCAAATTTAAAAACAAAAAACAACCAGAACTGACAGAAAATCAAACTGTATGGAAGTCCAACAACCAAGGAGTTAAAGAAGAAACGTTCATCCAGACCGGTAGGAGGGGCGGAGATGGGCAGCCGGGTGGAGAGGACTCACAGTAAGGCGGCAGCTGGAGACCACAGTGACTAGGCAGTGGCTGGCAGACTGGGTTGTCCCACATCCTGGAGCAGATAAACCAGGAGGAACAACTAGGGAGCAAGACAGACCCACAACCCAGGGTTCCAGTGCAGGGAAAGCCTCAAAGCCTCTAACTGAAAACACCTGTGGTGACTGAGACAGCGGGAGAAACTCCCAGCCTCATAGGAGAGTTCATTGGAGAGACCCACAGGGTCCTGGAATGTACACAGACCCATCTACCCGGGAATCAGCTCCAGAAGGGCCCAATTCGCTTGTGGGAAGTGAGGGAAGTGACTGAAAACTGGCAGAAAGCTGAGCAAATGACATTGTTCCCTCTCAGACCCTTCCCCCACATACAGTGTCTCAATGCAGTGATGTGGGTTGCCCCACCCTGGTGACCACCTAAGAGGTGCGCCAAGACAAAAAAATATGGCCCAAATGAAAGAACAGATCAAAGCTCCAGAAAAAATACAACTAAGCAACAAAGAGGTAGCCAACCTATCAGATGCACAGTTCAAAACACTGGTAATCAGGATGCTCGCAGAAATGGTTGAGTGTGGCCGCAAAATACAGGAAAAAATGAAGGCTATGAAAAGTGAAATAAAGGAAAATGTACAGGGAACCAACAGTGATGGGAAGGAAACTGGGACTCAAATCAACGGCTTGGACCAGAAGGAAGAAATAAACAGTCAATCAGAACAGAATGAAGAAACAAGAATTCAAAAATATGAGGAGAGGCTTAGGAACCTCCAGGACAACTTTAAACATTCCAACACCCAAATCATAGGGGTGCCAGAAGGAGAAAAGGAAGAGCAAGAAATTGAAAACTTATTTGAAAAAATAATGAAGGAGAACTTCCCCAATCTGGCAAAGGAAATAGACTTCCAGGAAATTCAGGAAGCTCAGAGAGTCCCAAAGAAGTTGGACCCAAGGAGGAACACACCAAGGCACATCATAATTACATTACCCAAGATTAAAGATAAAAAGAGAATCTTAAAAGCAGCAAGGGAAAAGGAGAGTTGCCTACAAAGGAGTCCCCATAAAGCTATCAGCTGATTTCTCAAAAGAAACCTTGCAGGCAAGAAGGTGCTGGAAAGAAGTATTCAAAGTCATGAAAGGCAAGGACCTACATCCAAGATTACTCTATCCAGCAAAGCTATCATTTAGAATGGAAGGGCAGATAAACTGCTTCCCAGATAAGGTCAAGTTAAAGGAGTTCATCATCACCGAGCCCTTATTATATGAGATGTTAAAAGGACTTATCTAAGAAAAAGAAGATAAAAAATATGAACAGTAAAATGACAATGAATTCACAACTGTCAACAACCGAACCTAAAAAACAAACACTAAGCAAACAACTAGAACAGGAATAGAATCACAGAAATGGAGATCACATGGAGGGTTATCAGTGGAGGAGTGGGAGGGAGGGAGAGGGGGAAAAGGTACAGGGAATAAGTAGCATAAATGGTAGGTACGAAATAGACAGGGGGAGGTTAAGAATAGTGTAGGAAATGGAGAAGCCAAAGAACTTACATGTACGACCCATGGACATGAACTAAAGGGGGGAATGCAGGTGGGAGGTGGTATGCAGGGAAGAGGGGAATAAAGGGGGGGAAATGGGCCCTGGCTGGTGTAGCTCAGTGGATTGAGCAAGGGCTGGGAACCAAAGGGTCCTGGTTCGATTCCCAGTCAGGGCACATGCCTGGGTTGCAGGCCAGGTCCCCAGTGAGGGCCATGTGAGAAGCAACCATACATTGCTATTTCTCTCCCTCTCTGTCTCCCTCCCTTCCCCTCTCTCTAAAAATAAATAAATAAAATTTTTTTTAAAAAAGGGGGGAGGGAATGGGACAACTGTAATAGCATAATCAATAAAATATATTTTTAAAAGGATAAACAAATAGATCAATAGAGTAAAATAGAGGACCCAGAAATAGACCCACAATTAAACAGTCATTTGATTTTTTATAAAGTCACCAAAGCAACACAATGGGAAAATGAAAGTCCTTTCAATGGATGGTGCTAAAACAACTGAATATCCATACGGGAAAAAAATAAACTTTAATCTCTTGCACCATTCACAACGTTGATCTGAGATGGATCATAGACATTAATCAAAAGCTAAAACCATAAAGCTTCTAGACAAAAACAAGATAATATCTTTGGGACCTGGGATGGGCAAACTTAAATAGATCCTAGAAAGCAATAACTATTTTGAAGAGATCAATACACTGGACTTCATAAAAATTAAAAGCTTCTCAAAAGGAAAAAATTAAAAACTTCTGCTCATCAAAATATACCATTAAGAAAATTATAGCAATCTTCAGCCCTGCTGGTGTAGCTCAGTGGATTGAGCGCGGGCTGGGAACCAAAGGGTTCCGGTTTGATTCCCAGTTGGGGCACATGCCTGGGTTGCAGGCCTGGTTCCCAGTGAGGGCCATGTGAGAGGCAAC